>PVIJ01009186.1:0-68485 GCA_004024925.1 Scalopus aquaticus | reverse complement strand
AGAACAGGCAGATCAGAAATACACTGCTGAGGGGCCTCCCTGGTGGTGCAGCGGTTAAGCCTTGCGCTGTGGAGCTGTCGGCAGCAGCGATGCGAGCGAGTTCGATGCCCAGCCGGGGAGAATCCCACATGGTGCGGCAGACCTCTCCTGCCTCCCCCGCTGCTCTCCTCAGCAGTGTATTTCTGATCTGCCTGTTCTGCTCCCCACTCTGTCTCTGGTGAAGCCTCTCGCCACTCCACACCTCTGGCCTGTACCCCAGCTGTATGTATAAATAAATAAATCTTTAAAAAAAAAAAAAAGAAATACACTGCTGAGGGGAGCGGTGGGCAAAGCAGGAGAGGTCTGCTGCACCATGTGGGATTCTCCCGGTCTGGGCGTCGAACTCGCACCGCGTGCTGCCGACAGCTCCACAGCACAGTGCTCAACCACTGCGCCACCAGGGAGGCCCAAATGATATTATTTCTATATAACAATTATTCTACAATTATTCTGCTCTCTACTGCTTAAGTTTCAAAGCATTTGGCACTCAAGTACAGCGTGATGTTAGCGCAAACTGGTGTAATGTGTATCAAAACAATTTTATAATATGTGTTAAGAGCCTTTAAGTATTCACGTTTTTGGCACCATAATTCTACTTCCATAATTCTAACTTAAGGTAACAGAAGTCAGGCAGGCAGAACATGATACTTACTGAGTACTTATTCTGTGCCAGGTGCCATGTGAAATACTAAGGATTTGGGCCTGAACAAAGACTCAGTATCTACCCTCAGAGAGGGTATGATCTAGTGGGGAGGACTGAAACGAAGCAAATAATTAGAGTAAATAAATAATTACATGTGTATAAAGTGACCTGAAAGAAAAATAATAGGTAGTATGACTGTACTGAACTGAAGGGACCTAACCTAATAAAAGGGGTTAAGGACATGAATTTATTAATAGTAACTAAAAATTAAAACCAAAACTAAAAATTATAAACAAGCTACTTGTCCTATAGTAGGATACAGGTTTAATGGTATTATTAGAACATCATTGTAGTTAAGCCCGTAGGCCTTGGAGGCAGACCACCTGAGTTCATATCCTTGCTCTGTCATGTATTAGTTGAATGATTTGTGCAAATTAATTAATTGCTCTGCTCTTCAGTCTTTACATCTATGAATGAGAACTCCACCTAACTCATAGGGCCACTGGGAGAATTAATAGAACTAATATATATCAAATGCTACTTTAGCTACTTTAAAAATCAAGTTTATATCCCAATGGTATACTATCATATAGCTATTTGAAAGTCATATTTCAAAGAATTAAAATTTTAAAATGTAGACATGTAGTCTAGAAGAGTTTGAAAGGCATCAGTTTCGTTGGATGATTGGTTCTCATGTTTCATTTTTATGTCAGCAGTTCTTTTCCTCAGCCACGCTCATTGGTAAGGGAAGATATTGGTCCTTACAGGTTTGCACACGTGGTACACACAGCCCAAGTTGGCATGGGAAAAGCTCGAAGCAGCACCGGTTCAGCTGGTTACTAAATTTGTAGTTTAAGAGATTTGAGCTATTAAATACTCGCTGTTCAAACTTTTCACTGAATTTTATTAAATGCATTTTAAAGGAAAATTTTTCTAAAGGACTAATATTAATATTAAAAAAACTTTCATTTTTGAGAATTTTCAAAGGGGTCTCTTTATCTAGGAGACTTCATTTTTTTTTATCTGAATTCCAATTGATTCTAGGGTATGTGATGAATTTTTCAAAGTTTTTGAAAATTATCTAATATTTTGGGGGAATTATTTTGTTGCTGGCAATACAGAACACAACCCCCCTCCCCTTTTCATTAGTTTCTAGGGCATGTGATGAATTTTTCAAAGTTTCTGAAAATTATCTAATATTTTGGGGGAATCATTTCGTTGCTGGCAATACAAAAACACCCCCCCTTTTGGCCATTAGAAAATCTGAAATTGATTTTTATCAGTAATGAAAATAAGGGAGTTTTTCTTGTGAGGCAGTCATGTGGAGTCTATCCTCTGCTTTACACAGGAGAAGCACGTGAACCTGTTACATATCGAGTCTCGAAAATCAAAGAGAAGGAACTCAGAATTTGAGATTTTTGTTGACTGTGATATTAACAGAGAACAATTGAATGATATTTTTCATCTGTTGAAGTCTCATACTAATGTTCTCTCTGTGAATCCACCAGAATATTTTACCGTGAAAGTAGATGGTAAGTTTGAAAAGTGAAAATACTGTTTAGAAGATTAAGTACATTATGTGTATCCAATCTTATCCTTTTTTTTTTAAAGGGTTTATTTATTTATTTATTTTTTTTAGATTTATTTTTTATTTATACATACAAGCTGGGGTACAGGCCAGAGGCGTGGGGCGGCGAGAGGGTTCACCAGAGACAGAGCGGGGAGCAGAACAGGCAGATCAGAAATACACTGCTGAGGGGAGCAGTGGGCAAGGCAGGAGAGGTCTGCCGAGCCATGTGGGATCCACCCCTGGCCGGGCGTCAAACTCGCATCGCCTGCTGCCGACAGCTCCACAGCGCAGCGCTTAACCGCTGCGCCACCGGGGAGGCCCTCCAATCTTATTCTTATCTTGAAAAAGCATGAAGGGAAAAATCAAACACTGTCTTTTTACATTGCTCACAATCTGGTAGTGAAGCGAACACAAAATGTAGTTGCTCAAAGTATTAAAGAAAAATTACAAAGCAGCATTTTATCAAGTATGAGAGAAATGAAGAGGAAACCTTGAGAATAAGAAAGAATTCAGAATAGTTAGAAACTGATTACGTTATCTCAATTTTCAAATCGTTTATCATATCTTGATCTCACAGACCTCCAGTATACAATCCTAAGCATGCAATAACTCTCACTCTTCACATCTAGCAGATAGCATGGAAATATTTGAATTTGTTCAGAATGTTGACAATTGCTCACAACTGTGTTGTGAAATATGCTATGTACAGCATTCCTCCTTGTCCCTTCTCCTCCAAAAGCAGATGAAAAAGCAGTATGTTTTAAATACTCATCAGAGATACAGGCTAAGATCTTCTATTGTGAAGAAAATTCTCATAATTTGCTTGGTGCAAATGACATATTAAATTGAGCCACATTTTGCATCTGGTGCTGGATTTAAATAATCCCTTCAGATTATGTCACAATATTTGGGATGTAATGAAGGCTGATATTTATCTATTATGTTTTGTATGGCTGCATAAGTCTTTAAGATGTCCATATGCTCCGGTTTCCGACTGGTAGGTAGCTGTTTCCCTGCTTTTCTTGTGTGCTCCTTGTAAGCCTGATCCTCTGTGCTCTGGGTCCTACCCAGGAGTCCCGTGCCCGCCACAGACCTGGCAGAGCAGGAGCTTAGGACTCTGTTTTTGCCAGTTTTGAGTGACTGATGTTCCTGTTGTATTTGTTGCTAATTCTCTTCAGTATCACCTCTGGGTATATTAGATAGCACATTAGACTCAGGCAAGAGGGATGGTACTCTAGAGATGAGTCACCTTGCATAAATTACTTTAGCTTCCTCATCTATAAAATGAAGAGTTTTGTAGAGACTAAGCAATTTGGTGAGAATTTAGGATATGCTGATTTGTCTCAGATATTTTTACTAAGAAATAGGGATACAAAAATCCTAAAGTGGTTCCTATTCGTTCCTGTAAGACAGACATATAAATAAATACATTACAAAGAAACTAAATTTTATTATAATAAATGCTTTTAGATAATTAAAAACCTAATGTCACAGGAACCTTAAGGAAAGAGACCCATATCAACCTGTAGGGTTAGGGACGGGTCATTTGATTTGGGTCTTGAAAGGAGGAGAATATTCTCAGGAAAACAGAAGGATGGGGTAGAGTGGGAGATGGGAGTAGGATGGATATTCCAGGTAAAAGGACAGCATATGCTAAAATCAAGAGTCTTCTATAGGCTTGTATATCTGGGGAATGGTGAGAAGATAAAAGTGGCAAAGACATAAATGTTCTTGAAGTTCCTTTTCATTGACAAAAACAAACGCTCAAAAATTATATTAAATTTGCACGTTGGACTGTATAGTTTAACATTCTTTTTCTGCTTTTTTAGGGTAACTGAATATGTTGCTTAAAAATTGGAATCTTTGTTCTATTATTAAAATACAGCATCTCCAAACACAGAAGAAATCAACCTGAGTCAACATTTTAAAACTCCAAAATTTTAAGCAAAATTTGCTTATTAAAAATAGAGAAGTTTACTTGTATAAATTTTGCCCTGATATACAAGCTAAAATTAAAAAATCTCATTTAAGTGCCTTTATGATTTCCTCAATATCTGGTTTTTTTGTTTTTTTTTTTTTTTGCGTAGAAGAACTGGAGTGTAGGCCAGAAGGAAGTGAGAAAATTCATCAGAGACAGAGTGGGGAGCAGAACAGGCAGTTTGACTTAAATACACTGTTGAGGGGAGCAGCAGGTGAGACAGGTCTGCTGTGCCATATATAGGTCAGTTCTCAGGCCCGGATCAAACTCAGGTCATGGTTGGAATAGCACTAAGACTTAATCCCTAGGCCACGAGGGGGGCCCGATGTCTTTTTTCTTATTGCCTTATTTAAGATTGTCACTTCATCTGTTAGTCATTTCTATATTTTGCAGATATGGAAACTGTTCCTTGGTTTCCAAAGAAGATTTCTGACCTGGACCATTGTGCCAACAGAGTTCTGATGTATGGATCTGAACTCGATGCCGATCATCCTGTAAATAATTTTATTATTATTATTTTAAAAATATTTATTTGCTTTGTAGATAAACGGATGTAGGCCAGAGGTGTGTGGGCGGGGTGAGAGGATTCACCAGAGACAGAGTGGGGAGCAGAACAGGCAGATTCACTGAAGTACACTGCTGAGGGGAGCAGGGGCCGAGACAGGAGAGGTCTGCTGCATCATGTGGGTCAGCTCCCTGGTGGGGAATCAAACTTAAGCTGTTGCGGTGATAGTGCTGAGACTTAATCCCTAGATCACCAGGGAGGCCCCCTGTAAATAATTTTTTTAAAAGATTTATTTATTTATGTATACAAGAACTGGAGTGTAGGCCAGAGGTGTGGGGTGGTGAGAGGACCCACTAGAGACAGAGTGGGGAGCAGAACAGGTGGACCGACTGAGACTCATTGCTGAGGGGAGCAGTGGATGAGTTCTGCTGCACCATGTGGGAAGCTCCCTGGCTGGGGATCGAACGCATGCTGCAGTGGCTGCAGAGGCTGCAGATAGCTTCATAGTGCTGAGTCTTAACCTGTTGCGCCACCAGGGAGCCCTCCCCCCCAAATAATTTTAATAAATATTTTTTCCAGTGGTGGGGGCTGGGGAGAAAATGGGATGAGACTTATGATTATGTTGTTTTTTCCTGAGGTGCTAAAAATGTTCCAAAATTATAGTAGAAATGGCTGCACAACTCCATGAATGTACTAAAAACCACTGACTTGTACACTTTTAAATGTCAGTGGTATGCCATGTGAATTATATCTCCATAAAACTCTTATTTTTGGAAAAAAAGTCACCAACAACTTTCCTTCATCCAAAAACTAAAATCCAAGCTTTTTAATAGACCTTCACCAGCAGGAACCTACCTAGTCTAGATCGTGCTTCTGCTCACTCTGCAGATTCCAGCAAGATCAAATTGCTGGTCTTTCTAAGGCACAACATGCTGTTTTTATCATCTCTGTGATGTTCTTTCTTCCTCTTCCACCTGGCTATCTCCACTCCTCTTTTTTTTTTTTTAAGATTTATTTATTTATGCATACAAGCTAGGGTGTAGGCCAGAAGTGTGGGGTGGTGAGAGGATTCACCAGAGACAGAGTGGGGACCAGAACAGGCAGATAACTGAAACACACTGCTGAGAGGAGCAGCTGGCATGGCAGGAGATGTCTGCTGCACCATGTGGGAATCTCCCTGGCTGGGAATCGAACTCTTGCGGCAGTGGCTTTGGATAACTTCATATTGCTGCGCTTAACCTGTTGCTGCACCAGGGAGGCCCTCCATTCCTCTTTTGAGACTTAGCTGAAGGGTTACTGTTGGGAAATCTTTCCCAAACTCTTATATATACTCTGGGGGATCGAGCTTCTCTTTTGCACTTGAGTCAGATTGCATTTTGTGCAATCTCTGATAAGGTACTTATCATGTTGTTTTATAATAATAGGTTAATATAAACTCCTTGTGCTTTGTTCTGACCCTTGTGCTTTGTTTGTATTTGTTTCTCTAGAGTTTAGATAGGCCAGGTGTATAGAAGGGGCTCATGAATCTGTATTGAAGGATGAGTCTCATTCTCTCTTTTCAGGTCTCCTCTCCTTCTTATTATTTGCTTTTTTGTCTATTTCCTTCTGGGCTTTATTTTTGATATCTTATTTTGCTATTTTTTCATAGGTAAAAATTATAACAATACTATTTTATCTGCTTTTTAAATTATTATTGTTTGCTGCCATAAATGATGACTATTTGGATTTTGCATTTTTGTAGCTAAGGCTATATTCAGTTAAGTCACAATTTCAAGTATTATTAATTGCATTTTCAGGAAAATGTAACTGAAAATGTAGTTGAATGATTAAGAAAAAATAATCTCATCCTTTGAAAAGAGCCATATAGTTAACAAGGGTGCGCTTTTCATGTTGCTCAAACTATTACGTTTTTGTGGCCAGTTTATAGTATCTTTGCATCAATAGTATCTTTTATCTTTTTAGTCACTGTAGTATAAAGCTTTCATGTATCATTAACTTTAAAGTAAAAACTATGCATTTCTAAATAATGCTTGCTCATAATAACAATTCTGTAGTCCTTTGGTAGTATCCCAAGTAATATGAATTATCTCCTCAATTTCATTATCAGATATTGTTTAATATGGGTACTAAAATACTTTTTTTAATTGTCAGGGCTTCAAAGACAATGTCTACCGTAAAAGACGAAAGTATTTTGCAGACTTGGCTCTGAACTATAAACAGTAAGTGTATTATAAAAATTACTTTCCCAACTTTGAAATAATAAAGTGAGGGAACAGAGTGAATTGTAATTTCTTAGTAAATGAAAATCAGTGCTATTTGTTGATGCTACTTAAAACTAATTCTTCCCCTGTCTTATTAGTGGAGACCCCATTCCTAAGGTTGAATTCACCGAAGAGGAGATTAAGACCTGGGGAAATGTATTTCGAGAGCTCATCAAACTTTACCCAACACATGCCTGCAGAGAATATCTCAAAAACTTACCTTTGCTTTCTAAATATTGTGGCTATAGGGAAGATAATATCCCACAATTGGAAGATGTCTCAAATTTTCTAAAAGGTAATACACTAATTAAATTTTTATTTTTTAAATTTAATTTTAATTTTTAAAAAGATTTATTTATTTATATATACAAGCTGGGGTACAGGCCAGAGGCGTGGGGCGGTGAGAAGATTCACCAGAGACAGAGTGGGGAGCAGCACAGGCAGATCAATGGAAATACACTGCTGAGGGGAGCAGTGGGCGAGGCAGGAGAGGTCTGCCCGCCATGTGGGAATCTCCCTGGTCGGGCATCGAACTGGTGTCGCCACTGCTGACATCTACCCAGTGCAGTGCTTAACCGCTTCGCCACCAGGGAGGCCCCACTAATTAAATTTCTATATGGGGAATGTTGAACATGTTTTGACCACCATCTATTAATTGATAGTAGAGAAATAAAGTCCAGTTATATGGAAGGACAGAATTTTCCTGTAGTCTGTCCTGGAGGCTAGCTGGATTCAGTAGGGGGCACCACATTTGAAGATGGACAGTCATAACCTGGATCCAGTGTAGAGGAAAGTGAGCAGAATTACAGGGAATTGAAAAGTAAAACATATAAATAAATAAAATTTGAAGGACTCATGGTATTTAATCTAGGGGTTTAAGAGACATTATAGCTTTATTTAAATATTTGAAAATCATTTTGTGTAGTAGAGGAATTACTACATGACTCTAAAGCAAAGGACTATTGAATAGAAACTGAAAGTTTTGTTTTCAAAATGGAGACGATTTTCATAAATGAACAATTTGAAAATAGAACAGCCTCATGGGATTGTTAGCACTGCATCCATGGGGGAGTTAATGCAAAAGGGAGCTCACATGGGCATTCAAGCAGAGGATTTTTATACTGAATGTGCAGTTTCAACTGTCAGGAAATGGAAGTGCACCATCCAGTTTAGTTAAAATAGAGAAACCACTTTACAGGAGGCAGTACTGACTAAAACGACGTTGATTAAAGAATACCCCTGAACTGAATGAATATACCTTGTTAGAGAGTTTTTAAAAAAAGAAAGATTATCCAGGGACTATGCTAAACCCTTTAGGACAACAGTGAGGTGTAGTTTAAGGAACCTGAGTTCTCATCCTACCTTTATCATCTACTCTGTGGGCTTAGGCTCAGTATTGAATCTCTGTGCCTCAGTTTTATAGTTATCACAATGAGGAGAATAAACAACTCATGTAGTAAACATGAAAGGAGATATGATATGTAAAAGTCTGACTCATTACCTGACCATGTTAAGTGCTGCATAATTATTACTTCCCCGTAGGACACAAATGATAAATTTTAGCTTCCATGTCCCCCCTAAATGTGTTACTTGGTACCACTGGCTGAGGTAAAATGCTACAGTAAAATGATCTGTTCTGCTAAAGATTTCTCTGTTTTCTCCTTTGCTTTGCAGAGCGCACAGGTTTCTCCATTCGTCCTGTGGCTGGTTACTTATCACCAAGAGATTTCTTAGCAGGTTTAGCCTTTCGGGTTTTTCACTGCACACAGTACGTGAGACACAGTTCAGATCCCCTCTATACCCCAGAGCCGTAAGTATTTCTACTTCAGCATTCACTCGTATAATAGTTTTCTGTAATAAAGGTACTGACCTCGTGGCTTTTCTTATCAAGATTATGTGAATTAACTCATGTCAGACAGTTAGAATAGTGCCTGGTACATATTATATAGTCCATGTTATGTATTGTTAGCCATTATTATTCCTATTACTAAGTGACAAGCTAATCTCTTTGGTGCTAGGTACAGATTTAAGCGTAGGAAATGCAACTCTGAAAAAAAATCAGACAAAAATTTTGCCTTCCTAGAGCTTATATTCCAAAGGTGAATACAGATAAGAGACAAACTAGCTAATATATGATGTTAGATGGTGGTAAGTGCCACTGAAAAAAATCAAAAAGGGGGACGGGGGCTAGAGATGTGTGTGTGTGTAGTGTTTCTATTTTGAAAAGATGATCAGAGAAGGACGTGCCGAGAAGGTGACATTTAACTGGAAATCTGATTTTGGAAAGGAGGGTGCAGGTGTGTGCATCTGTGGGTGTCTGTATGCGTGAGTTAGTATGTGTCTGTGAGTGGCCAAGGTTCTTATCAAGAACCTTGATCAAAATCAAAATACTCTCTTTTTTTGTTAGTGAATTAAAATAAAATCATATTTTAATTTGGTTGAGTGGAGGATTTTGCATTTATGTTAAGCATCACAGCATGACAAGCTTGTACCTCTCTTTCAGAGACACCTGCCATGAACTCTTAGGTCATGTTCCCCTTTTGGCCGAACCTAGTTTCGCTCAGTTCTCCCAAGAAATTGGCATGGCTTCCCTTGGAGCTTCAGAGGAAGCCGTTCAAAAGCTAGCAACGGTAAAAATATGGAAATAGCTATATCGATCAATAATTCTTAGCTGGGGTGGGATGTGAGGATTTGTGTAGTTTAAAAGTGCATATTCAAGAAGACTGTCAGGTAATTTATGTTCAAAATATTTAGTATAATTCAAATAATGTTAGAGGAGAATGTAAAAATTTGTTTTATCAAAAAGGGACATCATCTTTAAAAATATAGAGAAACTTTAGATTACAATAATGTTAATAGTTTGTATATCTTCTATAAAAATTTATCTTCAATAAAAATTATGGGTTCCTTAAAAGTGATGGTTGAAATATTTTTGAGCACTAGATACAAGACACTGTCCTGGAAATAGGGACGGTGAAGGCCTGGTTCCTGCCTTCCGGAAGCTTATGTACTAGTTGAGGAGACTGTGTTACATCTCTAGAGGCAGAGTGGAAGTGCAGGGAACTGCGTGGGGAAGGATTCATGGAAGAGGAACATCTAGACTAGATCAGAAAAAAAAAAGTTCTGCCCTCCTGTGCCAAGAGAGGAAGAAAGAACATCTCAGGATGAGGGTTCACAAGGCCAGACAAAAAGATGGTTGGTGTGTATGTGGAATGACAAGAATCTGGGGCAAAGAATTGTGACAGGGGCAAGTGGTATGAAATAGATTAGAGGATTAGATCAAAGTTTCTCAAATTTTGATTTGGGCGCCCCTCGGGTCCCTGAGCACCATCATGGGATCCTCGGGGTCAAAATCATGGGTAGGTAAAGATCCATTCAAATTTCAAAGTGAATAGTAGTGTAACAGGTAGAGTTCATTGATATAGTTTCAGATTCCACATTGCACCTGAAACTACCACTTGTTGAAAGGGTGGGAAGAAAAAAAAGAAGCAGCTACCATTTTTTTTACCTTTATTTTTTACCTTTATATCCATAATTATCCATATATTATAAATATCCATAATTATCATCTGTGAAGGCTATTAGAGTATTCAGCCTTCTTCCAACTACTTATTTGTATGAGACTGGAGTTTCTTTATATATTTGAACCCAAACAACATATTGCAACAGGTTAAATACAGAAGCAGATATGATCATCTATCTGTTATCCAGTCAGACATTAAATAATGTCTGGTCAGACATTAAAAAATCTGTAACATGAAAAACAATGCTGTTTTCTCACTTATTTTGGTTTTGTATAAAATAGTTATTGTTCATTAAAATGTTACTTATCTTGCTATAAAATGGTCTATTCTATTTTAAAATGAATAAGTAAATATTAATTTTTTCTCATTTTTAATATGGTAAGCGTAACTAGCTATAACTCACAGAAAAGGGCCCTTAGCAAGAGTATATGAGAGTCCCTGGAACAAAAGTTTGAGTTGGTTTAGAATGAGACCAGATTGGAGAAATAACTCGGGAGCTTGGTCTGGAGGTCTTGGGCTTTATTCCAGAGTACTTTGGGTCAGTGACTAAGAGTTGTAATTAGTTTTAAATTTAGGCATTAAAGATGTAAAAGTAGTATTAATATCCTTTTGCAGTGCTACTTTTTCACTGTGGAGTTTGGTCTATGTAAACAAGATGGGCAACTGAAAGTCTTTGGTGCCGGATTACTTTCTTCTATCAGTGAACTCAAAGTAAGACTTGTGAATCTTTACATATAACCGTATTCATCTAAAATAGTGGATATGACCAGAAGTAGCTTTTGGACTTGAACAAGAGCTTACTATGGGCTAGAGGGAATACTTGGGGTGGCAGTAAACAGTACTTAAGAGATAAGTTTTCTGTTTCCCAAGACATAGCTATATTTAAATATCTTTTAAAGAAAATAGTGTTTTGAAGCTTTTGTAACAAAGTCTTGCTGTTTCCCTTCGTTGTGCTAGCAGTAACTTATAATTTCTAGGGAATTCTTGAGATTTATTATTTGTCCAGTAAGGCAATAGATTTAAGTTTGTTGAATGATAGATATTTGTGAAACACTATCCAAGGCACAGGTTTGCTGTCAGTGAGCTTCCCATCTGGTGGTAGGTATGACATGCATAGTTGGTATAATATATGTATTCTAGGTATAGGCATAACTAGTGTAGGGTAGAAAGTAGGTGCTATAATGCAGGAATTAATAAAGGTCCTCCTACATGGACAAGGGTCTAAGGCCATGAGATGATCTTGGGCATTTATAGGGAGCAGGAAGCCATTTGTTTTGTTTGAGTATATTGTAGGCTACATAAAGCTGTAGGAAATAAGTTTGGAATGGAAGGTTAGGATCACTGTTTTAGTAATACATTCATAGATGTACCAATCTGGCAGTTGTCTGTGGAATGTAATCTATGAAAATAGATCATATTCTTTGATTCACTCTTTATCCTCTAGCACGCACTTTCTGGACATGCCAAAGTAAAGCCCTTTGATCCCAAGATTACATGCAAACAGGAGTGTCTCATCACAACTTTTCAGGATGTCTATTTTGTATCTGAAAACTTTGAAGATGCAAAGGAGAAGATGAGGTAAGTCATATCCGCCTCATGCCTTAATTTTCCTCTGCAAAAGATAGATATAAGAATGGTAAGAAATCTCAGATATAACCAGCTGGATTAAGTGTCTAGGTTCCTTCTGCCTGTAACACATCTCCCTTTCACAACTAATATTTAAGATAATTTACTTATACTGATGTTTGATAGTTGCAAATATGCATTAGATTCATTGAGAAATTGGTTTCTTCCCATCAGAGAGTTAAGAAACTGTGCAATGAAACATTTGCATTTTATTCAGGAGCAGTTTATCCCCAGCTGGTGGAACAGGTGAAGCTTATTGGTACTTGAGAAAGGACTTGAAGGAGAGATGGGATTTAGATATGTTAAGTTTTTTTTTGATTTTTTTGATTTATGCATACAAGCTGGGGTACAGGCCAAAGGCATGGGGCGGTGAGAGGGTTCACCAGAGACAGAGTGGGGAGCAGAACAGGCAGATCGATGGAAAGACACTGCTCAGGGGAGCAGCTTCCGGAGGCAGGAGAGGTCTGCCCCGCCATTTGGGAATCTCCTGGGCCAGGCATGGAACTCGCCTCACCGCCGCTGACAGTTCCACAGCGCAGCGCTTAACCGCTGCACCACCAGGGAGGCCCCTATATATGTTAAGTTTTAAGCTAAGGGAAGGCATGAAAAAGGTAAAGGGGTGGAAAAATATAGGAAATATGTGAATGCAATGAAATCAGTGTTTTGACTACTTATCAGCTAAGTGTGTTGCTAAGAAAGAATATTGGAGGCAGAAAGGCTACCTAGGAAATTCATGGAGTACTTCGGGTAAAAATAAAAGCCTGAACTAAGTTACAGGTGGTAGGAAAGGAAAGGACTATAGAAGCAGATCAGCGAAACAACAGCTGGTGGAAGGGGTCGTGAGGTCACATTGTGATAATGTATATATATAGGGGTTGAAGACATAGTCCCTGTCTCCCAGGGATTTTCTGTTAGTTGGGGAGATATGCCATGCACCGAACCAAATAACAAGACCAGTAGGAATTTCTCCAGGACTTATGGCACCGTTGCTCGAGTGAAAAAAAGGGTCCTTTCTGGTTGACCAGGTCAGTTGCAAGCTGGATTTCAACCTCTGCCCCATATACTCTTGTCCTCAGCTGTGTCCTTCGGGGGGTCTTGAACATAGTTGTTCTTGGTGGTGTCAAATGAGAGATTCAAATATTGCCTTGATAATGAAGATAGAACCTTCATGATTGAAGAAAGGATAGAATTTAGGTCATTTGAGAGAACATGAAGGAGGCAGGGCATTCCTGGCCAGTTTCAATATGTGTGTGTGTATAGATATAGTTGTGTAAATTACAACTGATGAGTCGTTAACTATGTGGTCAAATGTTGTCATTATCCCTGATGAAGTTACTGTGGTTGGTCTCCTTTTTGTAGTTAATAGATATGTAAAATAATGAATTGTTAATAAAGCTGTCTATAGGCTTTTTCCCTAGTAATGCAGGGTAGATATATGCATGTCTTCTTTAGATTTTCCATCTGTGCAGAGTAGGGTGTAGGTCAGGCTGGTTGTTCTAACATCTAATAAAGATATATCTTTTGCCTGGTGTGTAAAGTAGATTTGCTATAGTTTATTTAGTTTCACCATTCCCCACCTTGAAATTGATTGTCTCTTGTTTATTTCTTAAATAGAGAATTTACCAAAACAATTAGGCGTCCATTTGGAGTGAAGTATAATCCTTATACACAGAGTATTCAGATCTTGAAAGACACCAAGAGCATAACCTGTGCCGTGAACGAGCTACGGCACGACCTGGATGTTGTCAGTGATGCCCTCGCTAAGATCAGCAGGCAGCCAAGCATCATCTGACAGTTGCCAGCCAGCCCCAATCCTGAAAGCATCTGAGGATCAATTCAGAGGCCTGTGGGCCAACTTGTGCTTTTGTGAAGACCTCATCATAAAGGGACAGCAGCCAGATAATATTCTGTGTTCCCTTCCCTTAATGGATCAAGTATTTGAAAAATTGTACCTGGATATGCAAGACATTTTTTTTTTTTTTTGGTAACGACTTTAGTAAAATATAATTCACATACCATACAATTCACTGACCACTAGTCTTATAAAGAAGTTGTTCAACCTTAAGGATAGATAGTTCCAGCTAATTTTATTTTCTCCTGTCCTTCTTGAGTAAAATGACTTTTATTATCACTTAAAAATCCTTGGTGGGTATTATGGAGTTGACCCTTTCTACCTAAGACCTTCTTATTTCTAAAATATCTTTCTTATCACTGAATTTGTGCCAGGCTTGATCACATTTTCATGCCTAAATTTAATAGAAGCCTAGTTGTCTTTGCTCTAGCCTGAGCAAAAACAGAGAGACCTTTGCACGTGATGCATACTTAGTAAGGAGCAAGTAGTCGAGTTCAAATGGAGTGTCTTACAGGAAAATATGAGCAGGTAGGTCTGGAAAGGTTGACTAGGATATAGCACTTTTAGACCAAGCTAAGAATTTGGGACTTTATAGGGAGCCCCTTCTCAAGTGGCCAACCTCCTGGAAACTCCTTCCTTTCACACACATATGACATCACATGATGCTCGTTTTATTTTAGCTTATCTGTCCTACCCTTTGGGTCAAAGGGACCTTGGTGGGGGTGCCACTTAAACTCCCAGGTATCATGATGGAATCATCTCAGGTTATCAGGAGACCTTGTTGTCAAAGGGAGATTTCAAACAGAGAGATGAGAGAAGCACACAGTTAAAGGCCTGCTGAGCACTTTATTTCCAAGGTGTAAGGTGAGACCATAAATAGCAAAGTCATGAAGATAGAGGATGTGGTGACAGGGAGGAAACAAAACGTAAGAAAAGTCAAGAAGAGCATTTAAGACCAACACTATAAATAATACAAGGATTGCAAAGATCGGCTTTTATGTCAGCTGTGTAGACAAGGAATAGATCTAATATAAAGTGGAGCTTCTGAATACATGCTTGAGTCTTTTTAATTTGTTCCTCTCCTCCCCTATTCATTAAAAGAAGACTTTCTTGGTTCTTTGGCTCTCCTCTCTGCCAGCTCTTCATGGGAAACGATTTCATGCATATCCACATAGCCTTGACTTCACTTATTTCAGATGACTTCCCTATTTGCAATTCTAAGTCTTTTATTTTTCTCAAATTTTTTCCTTTTAAATCCAACTGCCAGGATATTTACATCTAGATGTCCCATAAATTAGGCCAATGTTGTGCAACTTGTGACACCATTCACAAAGAATGACTTGGAGGTTGTGCAATGTGGCAGTCTTGTCAAGTATATCAAACTCAACAGATCCAAAAAGGAACTCAGAATCACCTGAATATTGTACCCCATTAACCTCCTCTCCCAGATTTCTCATTTGTATTAATGGCATATGAAGGGTCATATTTTCAGTCACTTTTCTAGTCTTAGTCAGGTAATTAAAAAACTGTCATTTCCCCCCAAATTAGTAGCCAAATTACATACTACTTAACATGTTTTTTTTTAGTAGACCATAGATCTTTCAATCTTTTTAGACCTCAAAATAAATTATAAAAACTTTTAAAATTGATTTAATGTTATATTATGTAAGGAGATAGAATTGAGACGGATAATTCATTCTATTTAGGATTTTTGCATTACTTAACCATTCCAGTAGCTGGTCAACTTTTAAGTATATATAGGAAATATATACTTAAAATATCTGATAACAAATAGATCTATATTAGCTAATTCTGAATGATTTGAAATATTGATTAGCTAATTTATAGTTAGCATATTTGGTTGTAGGAAATCTGTTGTAAGCAAACCATGATGGCAAATAACAGTAAATAATGCAAACTGTATCTGGTTATTTTCAGACAACTTTGATCATGGTTAAATCATAGTTAATGAATTTTGAAATGATAATATTTAAAGTAATTCTGTGTCTGATGCATACTAAAATAAACATTGAAGTCACAATGATTATTTAATGTTTGAGTTCAGTTCTTCTAACCTCTGGTTTTATAATATTTGGTAAATCAGGAGCCCTAGAGTTTTAGAATGTTTATGCATTTTAATTTATATCTTTCAAAGCATCTAGGAATATGTTAATAATTTCTCAGATATGAGAAGAAACTTGAGTCAAAAGTTTGATTTATAATTCTCAATCTGTGATTTATACTCAAACACATGGATTGTATCCTCCTGACTTTTGGAAGAAAGCTTCAAAAGCTGGCTGTCATTTCTTACTCTGAATATTTTGTCAGTAGGAGTTATACAAGTATGAAAGACACACCAAACTACAGAAAACTATGCTTAATATTTCAGTTAGCTTCCAAATTGAAAAAAGGAACATTCCTGGAATTATCTAAAGGAACACGTAATAGAGCTCGTACATTAATTTCTAGGAGGTGTATAACCTATACCTTATTGCAGTCCAGCCTGCTTTGTTATCTAATGTGCATTTATGATTTGCAGGTTTGTTATCCAACTAGATGACAAAAGGACACAGAATGCATGTTCTCAACAAGTATTTTTTTGTCAAACATGTAAAAGCTAATTTAAATATATATTTTTAAGAAACATATCACATCCTTACAAACTCTTAAAAAACAATGAGAGATAAAGGATGGCAAAGGCACCTGGAATCTAGTGGCCACTTTCAGGAATTCTTGGTAAAGTCTCATGCTCCTCATTTGTAAAACAAATTAAATCTACTCTGTTGGGTTACTGGAGGAATTATGTTGTGAGAAGGTTTTGTAGAGAGAAATTTATTATCCACATGTAAAGAATCATCAGTATAATTACTCTCCTAATAAGAGATTCCCCCATAGCTTCTGGATAATTTTACCTTTTTCCAGAGGGAATGAATTTATTGTTCTAGTGGGGAGTATACATATTGGCATGGAAAGATCTTAGTCCAGGTAGGGATTGATCCAAAATTTGAAACTGAGGGCTGATCAAATGCTTCATGGAGAAAAGTAGTAACAAAACTTTTCAGCTTCCAGATGTTGGCCCTTCAAATTTTTGTCGCTTTGATAGCTCTCCAATGAATTCAAACAGCTTTTTAAATATTTCCCCCCAGATTTTCTTGTTTTCGGTGAGAGACTAGGTCTGCATCTAGCTAATCTGCCTTTTGCAAAGGCAGGAACCCGATCTTAGGTAAATCACTTAACTTCTTTGAACCTCAGTTTTCTCATCTATAAAATAATGGTCCTGACAATACTTATCATATCAATAATATTGAGAAAATTAAATAATGTGATCTAATTGATTAGATTACCCTAATCTAATTTGGACCACCCTAACCTGTACAGTACAAAAATATAGTCTATATGGGCCAAGCTACTTTATATTTTCCTCTTATGGGGAGATAAGGCATCTGAAAATGATACTGTCAAATAGTTAATATCTAGCCTCATTCAAAAACTGTAGGATTGATGCACATACATTCAAAGGGTGAAATCAGAAAACTTCCCAGACCCCTGACTCTGTGCTTCCCTGCTTTGAATTTTTAACTCACTCTTAGTTGTTACCTTCTAATCTCTCTCTCTCTCTCTCTCTCTCTCTCTCTCTCTGTCTCTCTCTCTCTCTCTCTCTCTCTCTCTCTCACACACACACACACACACACAAAATCTCATTTTATTATTTAAAAAGTCCAGTCTTGGGCCTCCCTGGTGGCACGATGGGTTAAGTTGCAGCACTATGAAGCTATCCAGAGCCACCGCAGCACAAGTTTGATACCCGGCCAGGGAACTTCCTACATGGTCAGCAGACCTCTCCTGTCTTGCCTGTTGCTCCCCTCAGCAGTGTATTTCAGTCAGTCTGCTTGTTCTGCTCCCCACTCTGTCTCTGGTGAATCCTCTCACTCCCCACACTTCTGGCCTACACCCCAGCTTGTTCATAAATAAATAAATCTTTAAAAAAAAAAGTCCAGTCTTGTGTAAAGCTTAAAGTTTTTCTTCTCTAGAACTGAGAAAGAAAGGTGTGTACTTAATCTCCTTGTTTTTTTACACCTCCTTTCCCACTCATTAGGGTGCCTCTGGCTCCTCCAGGGTTTGGGAATGGTGATGGGGCAGAGAGGTACAGAGTAGAAAGTTCTCTTAGCCTGATACTGTTGTGAGGTGACAGATGTGCTTTCAGCACTGGGTATTTGGTATTGATGCACTCTCTGTGAGTGTCTTGGAGGGCCTTATCCTCTTATTTCTCGAGATCTCTTGATGTGGGGAAATGTACCTCTCTGATTAGGCTGTTGCATTTATCTCCCTCTGCCTCTAGGAACCTAGTGGGCAACTCTCTTGGCGTTTCATGTCATACTTCCAGAAACTCCTTTGGACAGGATGTGAGACCATTTATTCCTGGTGAATTTGATATGCATGGGAAACACTTATTGGGGAAATTCTCAGGTTTTCTTTGGAAAACCTCTGAATATGAAAGACTTCTTCAGCGCATCAATCTCTGCTTAACTACCAGAGCAGTTATCTGGCCAAAGTCATTGATTTCTCAGCATGAATTGGACAGCAGCTATCTGGCCCCAATCTGGAGGATACAAACTAGCCTCTCTTAGTGGCTTGTAGAAGAGACTCTCTTTCCTTAGACATGAGATAGAAAGAACTCATAGCACCGTGGCGACCATCACCAAACACCCTATGAGTTCTATCTCAGCCTCTCCAACCTTTCTCAGACTGGAAGTTACCTACTGATTTCTGGACATCACCCTTACAACTTCTGCTTTTGTGATCTTGTACCTCACTTTATAACGTGGGATAGCCTTGGGGGCTCAACCAAAACAGACTGGAAGGCTCCCATTTTTACACCTTGTTACCCATGCTTGAAAGAATGATCTGAACAAAAAAGATGACTCTCTTTTAACACAATTAACAAACAGGATATTGTTTCTGCACATCATCTCTAGCCATCCAAGAGCTGCTTTAAGGTTTGCATTTTTCTGAGCAAGGTCATCTGGTCTCAAGAAGCCAGAGGCTGGAGATAGAAGGACGAGGTGCTGCCCTCAAGTGGTCTTACAGGCAGAAAAACCAACCTGTAAGGGGAATGAAAGGAAGGACTGTAACAAGCTAGCTTACCTGAGACACTTTTCAGAGCCCTTTGGTATAAAGAGTGGTGAGTCCTGTGTCAATCTCAGGGTCAAGACTAGCAAATATGGATTATCATCTTAAATATCTGCAACATAATGTGTTGCTTGGAAAATGTGGGTTAGTACAAAAAAGTCTAAAAAACACAATAAAAATCAAATGTAATCCATTACCCAAGGTTGTTTATGTGTGTACATCATGCGTGTATGGAAATTG
Organism: Scalopus aquaticus; assembly: GCA_004024925.1. Lineage (NCBI taxonomy): Eukaryota > Metazoa > Chordata > Mammalia > Eulipotyphla > Talpidae > Scalopus > Scalopus aquaticus. The sequence goes on along the minus strand of PVIJ01009186.1, from coordinate 49,117 downwards.
GTATAACACTTAACAACACGAAAATTTCCCTTTTAATAAAATTTAATATCTTCCCAAACCTATCTTTTAACGTCAGCCTAGTATTCCATAATTGATTTATTTCTAAACTTTCAGAGAGTTTCTAAGTTCTTTCCTACCGTATGTAACCCATAATGAATAACATGCAGAGTAAGTCTTTGTAAATAGCTATGATTTTCTTGTAATAAATGAATAGAAGTAGAATTACTGGGTAAGTTACCTATCTACCTCTAGCTAGCCTACTTATCCATCATCTGTCTAGCTAATCTATCTATCGTCTTCATAGTCCTGATGTGCATTGCCACATTTTCCGCCAGTAATGATTTAACTCTCACCAGCAGTGCACGAAGGTGTCTGTTGGAAGTCATTTTATATGAAAACCTTTGTTGGATGAAAAATAGCCAGTGCTGAGGGTCAGAATCAGGACAGAGCCATGCTTGGAGCGCTGAGGCTTAGAAGACCGCCCAGGCAGGAATCCACGAAAACCAGTCTGCTTAATTCGGTGTCTGGAGGTGTAAATTCTCACAGGGTGCCTGATGCGGAGGGCAACGCCCACGGTGTAAATTACTACACTCATTTACCAAGAAGCGCCCTCGGATTTTGCATACTTAGAGGAAAGCAGGCCCGAACACAGTTCAGCCTATCTCCAACTGGGGCACGACCTTTTCCATCCCCTCCCCGGTTCATTTTCTTTCCCATCAAGTGGGGCTATAATCCCTGCCCTATTAGTCTCTCTGGGCTGTGATGGGACTCCCAGGAACCAAAAAGGTGAAGGAGCTTCGTGAAATGCTGAGTCTTGTGCATGGGTATAGAACTTACTAAAAATACAGTGCGAGGGACGATATTAAGATGCAGAGCGGCCCCGCCAGACTGGAGGCCGGGGGCGGAGACGCAAGCCGCGCGCCGGGGCGGGGCAAGCGGGAGGCGGCTCTGGGGGCGGCCCCTCGGCTCCCGCCGGCCCCGCCCCCGCAACTGCCCCGCCCCCAACACTCCTCCCCCGCGCCGGGCCCTCCCGGAAGCGCGGGCAGAGCGACCCCGCATGGAGCGTCAGCGGAGCGCCCCGGAGGCTGCCCCGGCCGCGGCCGCGCTGTTCGCCTGGGTACGTGACACCGCCCCTGGGCCGGGGCCGCTGGGACTGAGGGGCGCACCGACGCTCGGGGCTCACGGCCTCTGAGTGGGCGGTCTTGGAACCGGGCTGCCGAGGTTCTAGCCCGGATCTGGGTTGGAGGATCTTGTCCTGGGGGCCGAGGCGGAGAGAGCGGGAAGGGAGGGTCTTCACTGGGGGATTCAGGAGCCTGGAGGGGTTCGGATTGGAGGGACTGGGGCGCCGGGAGAAGAACCTGCATGCTGAGCGGAGCGTCTGGTTCCTCGAGAGCCTTCGGGCCCGGAGAGCGCCGAGAAAGACAGCGTGGAGGCTGAACGACACCCCTCCGAAAAGAGAGGACCGCCCCGTCCTGGAGCCAGCGGGGCCACCTGTGCTCCCCGCCTTCCCTTTGCCTGGAGGATGGAGGCCCTTCCTTAGCCCCACCCCAGCCTGGCGAGAGCATCCTTTGATGTGAGGCCTGTGATTTTCGGCCGTGCACTAGGCGGAGATCTTGCCTATTTACAGATGTTCTTCGGTGACCTACTCTTGCCTGTAACGGGGGCGTGGGAGTCTGCGCTGGTTTTGTTTGGTGGGAGCTCCGAGAGAGGGGCTCATCTTTACACGTCGTAATTGGGAGAGAGGAAGGTCTCAGCACAGGCGAGTGTGGCAGGTATCCTACCAGATGCATGATACCAAGCAGACAGTGTCTTGTGGTTCATAGTACATATCGCAATTGTAATGAAATGTATAGTTTGTTAATGTCAGTCTCCTTGGCTAGACTGTAAGCGTCATAAGGGTGAGCACTGTGCCTGTTTTGTTCTTGGTGCCTTAGGCTTGGTACATCAGTAAATATCTGTTGACTAGAGAATGAACTGAATACCTGTTGGGTACAGAACTCTGTGCTCGTCTTTTGGGAAAAACAAGACTTCCAGCTCTTGGGATGGGGCTGGGCATGGGGGAAATAACGCCTACATTACTATTAAAACCAGTATGTATTGTCTAATTAAAAAACAGTTATTATTAGTAGGTGGTGTCACTTTTGAATGTAAAGCTTCACTCTGGCAGAAAGAAGAGCTTGGTGTGGCATGAATCTGGCTGATCCCCTGGGGGTAGAGTTGGGGATTGATTGTCTTCCAGGTGTGGGTGCCGCCTTTGATTTCCCTGGTGGGAGATTGGGGTTTCAGTGGACAGAGGAAATACCCGACAGAAAAAGCTTTTCATAGATCGCCTTTTCCATACTGAAACAAAAGTACTATTGAACCTGACTAACCCACTGCTGTGTTTGGAGGCTTAATGATGAATCAAGGTTGGGAGCAGGCTCGAAATCTGAGGACCCCGTTTGGGCCCTTTCTCGGTTTTTGTTTTTGGTGAGGAAAGAATTTAGTGTTGAGACCAGAGTTATACAGAAAAGCAAGAGATTTATTGACAGATAAGAGAATCGACAAGAAAGCTCTCAGAAAAGAGAGGGGTCTCGAGTGGGTAGCTGCTGAGTGGCTGAAAAGCTGGAGTTTATGTGAGCATAGTGGTCAAGGAGTGGGGGTATTTGGTGGTTGGATGTTTCCATGATGTGTTTCTTGCTGATTGGTGGGGTCTCTTAGGTTACTGAGGCCCACTGAGTTTCTTGCCAGCCTGAAACCAGCTTTGGTGTGTTGCTTTAGCACTGTGTTAGTGTGTTGGTGTTCTGAGTGGTCCATTTTTTTTCTCTTCTTTTTTTAAAGATTTACTTATGCATACAAGCTGGGCTGTAGGCCAGAGGTGTGGGGTGGTGAGAGGATTCACCAGGACAGAGTGGGGAGCAGAACAGGCAGATTGACTGAAGTACACTGCTGAGGGGAGCAGAGGGCGAGACAGGAGAGGTCTGCTGGGCCATGTGGGAATCTCCCTGGGCTGGGATCGAACTTGTGCTGCAGCGGCTCTGGATAGCGTCATAGTGCAGCGCTTACCCCATTTGCGCCACCAGAGAAGCCCCTGAGTGGTCCATTTTTAATTGGGATGGAGGGGAGCAACTTGACTCCTCTTGACCCCCATTTAGTTTGATAAATGGGTCTGAGACACCTGGACTTGGGGGTGGGGGTGCCCTCCTGGTTTCTACTGATTGTTTATTACTCAGATTAATGAGTGGGCTTGGGGGTTTGGGACACCCTGTTCCTAACTGACCTCCTGTACCCATTTCCTAACTCCTCATTTCATGGTGTGATCTTTCTGCTACATTATCTGTGGAGGAGTGTATTAGTTTGCTCTGGGTGGCTTAAACAATGAAAATTTATCTTCTCAGAGCTCTGGTGGCCTCCAGTAAGTCCAAGATCAAGGTGTCAGCACATTTAGTTTCTTCTGAAGCCTTTCTCTTTAGCTTGCAGAGAGCCCCCTTCTCACTGTATGCTCCGGTGGCTTTTTCTCTGCAAGAACATCTCCATGTTTCTTTTTATAAAGATACTAGTCATATCAGATGAATACCCTGCCTTTCTGACCTTGTTTAACCTTAATTACCTTTTTAAAGGCCCTATCACCAAATACAGTCATGGGCTGAAGTTCTAAACATTAGGGTTTTCTTTTCTTTTTTTTTTTTTTTTAGTGATTTATTTATTTATACATACAAGCTGGGGTACAGGCCAGAGGCGTGGGGTGGCGAGAGGGTTCACCAGAGCCAGAGTGGGGAGCAGAACAGGCAGATCAGAAATACACTGCTGAGGGGAGCAGTGGGCGCGGCAGGCGAGGCAGGAGAGGTCTGCCGCACCATGTGGGATTCTCCCTGGCTGGACGTCGAACTCGAACTCGCATCGCGCGCTGCCGCTGCACCACAGCGCAGCGCTCAACTGCTGCGCCACCAGGGAGGCTCAGGGTTTTCAACATGTGAACTGGAGTTTCAAAAGCTCTGAAAACCCTAAACTTATCTGGTATAGACTGTTTTTAGTCTTTGTCACTTACTGTATTTGTATCTTTTATTGCAGAAACAATACTTATGGGGTGCTGCCCCCCCAATCTTGTAGTGTATATAATTTGTATACTAGATAACTGTTCTAAAGTCCATAAAATCCTGAATCTGAAATATATATGGTTGGCAGAGTTTTGGATTAGTGATTGTGGACCTTTATTGTAGAATAATGATAGCTATATTGCCCACCAAGGGGTAATATTCCCTTATAGGAATTACCATATAAACCTTAGAGTCACAAAACTTTGTACTTGGAAAGACCATTAGGGATTATTGCCAACCTCTTTCACTGAACAAGTGAAATAATGATGTGTCCTGCTTGAGGGCCCACAATCCTTAGCCAGCTCTGATTATGGAAATCACTGCCAGTTTTTCTAGTGAGGGTGTGGAGAGAAGGGACAATAATTGGTCCCTGTGTATTCCCCACTTGTTTTGTTCCCACTTCCCCCTCATTATTTCTTTTCTTAGGCTCCCTAGATAATTAGTTTATATCAGAGGGAGTTCCCATGCCGTCTCCCAAAGGCAATGCATGGGGACTGGGGCATTGGAAGGAGAAGGTGAGGCGTCTCACTGGGTAAGTTGTGAATGCTCAGGACTCCTCTCACATGGAAATTGTAGTGTCTGAGGATAGGGTCACTAAGTGGGGTTGCATAAGAGTTTGTGATTTCCTAAGAATGAGCCTGTGAAATCTCATCTGTTATAGGCCCTGAGATGCCTGTGTGAGAAGATTAGGGACAGGTAAATAAACATCGACAGTTGTGGTTCCTCTATTTTTTCACCCTTGGCTTATTTTACTTTATCCCTAGGGTGCAAATAGCTATGGACAACTTGGCCTTGGCCATAAGGAAGATGTGCTTTTGCCTCAGCAACTGGATGAGTTCTGTAAACCTGGGTGTGTCAGGAGGATCACGGGAGGAGGTGGCCACTCTGCTGTCATCACAGGTAATTTCCTTTAAGAGTTGATAGCCTCTCATTTTCTTATTTAGATACTTTCCCCACTGGTGTTTTATTTCCAGCTTTTCAGCCTTTTGTATTTTGTAGAGGAAAACATTGTGAAAGGATCAAGTTACCATAAGAGAATCAAGATTGTCAGAATCTTGGAGAGAACTTCAGACGTCTTTTAGGCTATTACCCTCTCTCCCCATCACTATACAAATGAGATTCAGAAAACTGATTGCTTAAGATTACAAGACCAATTAGTGGCTGAGTTGCAACATATATCACATTTTATACCGTATATTTTTATTTAACTTGCACATAGGAAGTTTGCAGTTTGCAGTTGGATTGAATATTCCTTGAGAGCAAGAATTTTATATTTTCTTTATTCTCCCATCACAGTACCTAGGAAAGTATTTAAAAAATAGTACAAATGCTACAGTATTTTAGAGGAGGGCCTTTTGCATCCTGGTAAAGAATGTGAACTCTAGAAGCAAACCACCTGAGTTCAAATACTGGTTCTGTTATTAGCTGGGTCGCCATGGGTAAATTACTTATTATCTCCATTCCACGGTTTCCTCTTATGTTACATGGGGGCAGTAATGGCGGATAAGGAGAGTCAAGAGTTAATAGGGCTAATTATGACTTTTTTTTTTTTTTTATACATACAGCTGGGGTACAGGCCAGAGGTGTGGAGCGGTGAGAGGCTTCACCAGAGACAGAGTGTGGAGTAGAACAGGCAGATCAGAAATACACTGCTGAGGGGAGCAGCGGGCGAGGCAGGAGAGGTCTGCTGCGCCATAAGACTCTTTTTTTTTTTTTTTAAGATTTATTTATTTATACATAGAAGCTGGGGTACAGGCCAGAGGCGTGGGGTGGCGAGAGGGTTCACCAGAGACAGAGCGGGGAGCAGAACAGGCAGATCAGAAATACACTGCTGAGGGGAGCAGCGGGCGAGGCAGGAGAGGTCTGCCGCAACATGTGGGATTCTCCCTGGCTGGGTGTCGAACTCGCATCGAGAGCTGTCGACAGCTCCACAGCGCAGCGCTCAACCGCTGCGCCACCAGGGAGGCCTAATTATGACTTTTTCATGAGTACTTGGCACGTTTGCCTTTGTGGACCTGTTCCTCCATAAAGAAGTATTTAAAATATCTAATGGTATCACTTATAGGAGGAATATAAGAGAGCCAAACAAGAAATGAGAAGGAGAAAATAGCACACAAAACATAGAGGAGAAAAGAGCACAAGGGACTATGGTGATGCTTCACGGGTGAATTGGTGGTGGGTAACCCATGGGGGATGCACAATAATGTAAAGGATATAAATTAAATAAAGAAATATTTAAAATTATACTTTAAAATGTTACTGATATAAAGATTAGTATGATCCAGGTTAGATGTAGTATTATATATTTATCTTTATTACATTCCTCCCACCATTTTATTATTATTATTTTTTAAAGATTTATTTATGCATACAAGAACTGGGGTGCAGGCCAGAGGTGTGGGAGGTAAGAGGATTCACCAGAGACAGTGGGGAGCAGAACAGGCGGATTGACTGAAATACACTGCTGAGGGGCGCAGCGGGTGAGGCAGGAGAGGTCTGCTGCGCCATGTGGGATTCTCCCTGGCTGGGGATCAAACTTGTGCTGCAGTGGCTGTGATAGCTTCATAGTGCTGAGACTTAATGCCTTGTGCCACCGGGAGGCCCCCCTCCCACCATTTTAAAAGAACTTACATCATTTTCGTGGGACTTTAAAAGTCATGGGTCCTAATACACTATGCCTGAAGGATAAGTTGGCTTCGCACATACAGCTCTTAGAACAGTACCTGGCACATTGTAAGTGCTGAATAAATGTTGGCTTTTATTTTCCTGGTAAGTACTCAATTTGGTGATTGATTGGCTCCTGCTGTTGTGGGAGTTGGAGTTTCCATTTAGTTATTAGATTTGAGCTCCTTGGCTCTATGCCATTTGGTCAGGGTCATATTAACATGCATGGCTTACTAATGTGGGTGGGAAAAAGTTACTGGGTCTGGGACTCCAGCTGATTAGCGAAATTCTTTTACTCACTTTGGCAGTTATAATTTCCCCTCTGTACACTATCACCAGAACCTTTATATTTTGCAGATGGAGGAAGTCTTTTTGTCTGTGGCCTGAACAAAGATGGGCAATTGGGGCTTGGTCACACGGAAGATGTTCTGTATTTTACCCCCTGTATATCTCTCCTCGGCTGTCCCATCCAACAGGTGGCCTGTGGCTGGGATTTTACCATTATCCTCACAGGTGAGTTCCGTCCCAAGTAAATCCTTATCACCGCCAAGGCTTTAGATTAGAATTGCATGATGGTGGAGATGCTGGTTAAATGAAAACCCCTGTGTGTTTAAAGACACATGTAAATGTTGTCTCTGGCTGTTAAGGAATTTTGTGGGATGTCTTTTGTAAGGAGAGTTTTAGCAGTAAAACTTGCCAGAGACTGGGGGATGGGCTTGATCCCCTGGGTGACTATCCCTAAAGTTCATGATAGCTGTTTGCCTGGGCTGACTGGTCAGTAGTGCTAGGAGCTACTCATGGAGATGTGGTGGGGAAGTGTGAGGAAATCAGAGGTTCCACAATAGTGATGGCAACTTTTTCTCCAAGTGGGATTAAAAAAAACTCTTCAGTTTCTGTGAAGCCAGATAACGGAGTAGGCTATTGAGGGATATGCTGTTGGCCTTGCCCGTAAGGAAGATGTATTTTTGCCCCAGCTGTGATGTCTATAAACCTGGGGACTCTCAGGAGCAGCTGGCAGTAGTTACTTTGTCAGCTGACTTCTCCCTGGGGGCAGTTTTGATTTCCCTGTTCAGTTTGCCTTGTCTTGCTGGCCATTTTGGATCGGAAGGACTACCCATAGCTCTCACTAGGCCCCCTCTTTGTCACTTTGTCTGGCAAGGCATCCTCTGTGTCACCCCTGCCCCCAAACCCTTGTGGCTTCTCATGTGCATAGTTCTAACCCCAAGCCTTTTAGTACACCATCTTCCACTTTTGTTCACTGCATATCCTTCTTGTTTCCTTATCTTATTCTCCATACTCCCTATACTTTTCTTCCTAGTAATACAAAAATAATGTTTGTGCTCAGTCTGAAACAGCCCCTCTTGTCTATTTGATGAGGTCTCCCTTTAAAACCCTACTAAGCCTTCGCCATCTCTTCTGCAGAGGGGTTCTGCCATGTGTATTGAATTTTAGTATTTATTAGAATCTAAAGTGCCATTTATAAGGTACTTAGTGTGGTCCTGTGGGGAGGTTGTAGGGAGTTAGTATATGATACTATTTCCTACTCTCATTTGGAACCAGTTGTAAGAAAAACATGGAATAATTACACCTTTGGAAATCTGATTATCACTCTTTACTGATAAAGGCTAAGTTGGAGGACAGGATTGTCATACGGGTGGTTCATCTAACATTTCTCTAACCCAAACCTACGCCCCCAAACTCTAGATCTTCTTCATAGGGAAAAACCTTACTTCATGTCAGCTCAGAGTGCTGAGAGGAACCAAACCGTACATATCTGTAGAGGCAGGAAAACTCTAGGGAGCAGGTTCTCTAAGGAGATGGGCAGACGGGTTTAAAGGAGGAGTCCTGAAGTCCTCGGTGGCTTTTAGACTTTTAATGGTTTCTTGTAGAGAGGCAACCAGGTACATGGCAGGCAATGGGGCCCGGGGACCGGGAAGCTGGCAGGTCTCCCAGCCCCTGGCGAATCTTTACCTTCTCGAGCTCTCTGGCGGCGTCCCCTGGCCTCTCTGCTGCACCCTGAGCGGACCTCTGCTCACGCTCTGTCCTCCTATGTTGCCGCTTCTAATTCTGCTTATAAGCCGCCTTTGCTTATAAGCCCAGTCTCTGGCTCAGGTGTGCCCACTCACGAACGCCTGCACGCTAGTCCAGGTGCCCGCCATCAGGCATGCATGTAGGCCTGCAGAGGTCCGTCATTGAAGGGAGGGTGGAAAAACCTGATAATTTTCGTTTACACTACAATATCCTTCTCCCAAAGTCACCGGTTGCTAAGGTTACCCTTTTACCCCCCTAGAAAGCAGTGAGTATGGGAAACGGCAGGGAGAAAGGCTTGGATAGTTATGGAAATACTGTCACATGAAAAGTGGGGGGATAAGTATCTACCTGTCCCTACACCAGGCACTCAGCTGAGTGTTCTACATAGCAAATCTGTCATTAATTCAGCAGGTCTGTGTAAAACACCTAGCCCAGAGCCTAGGGTTTCTGTTCCTAGAACTGTGAAAGCAGGGTGTATGGAGAAGGTGCTGAGGCACAGGACCCTCCACCCCCTACCTGCTTCTCACATTCCCTTTGCCCCATTCTGCCTCTGCCATTTAACCTATTGGTCAAAGATATTTTACTTTTTAGATTTGAAATTTAAGTATTTGTATTTTGCAGAACATGGTCAAGTTCTGTCATGTGGTTCCAACTCCTTTGGCCAATTAGGAGTTTCTCATGGGCCTCGAAGATGTTTGGCTCCCCAGGCCATTGAGGTGAGGATTCCATGTAATACTGATCTTTAGCTTGCCCATATCCTGTGAAAGGGCTTCTGGATATTATAGTTACCCCTCTTCAGACTTAAAAGGCTGGCTGAGTCCCTGAAAATCCATTCTGGAAGTTCTCATTAAGTGAGAAAGCTCTGTTAGTTCTTATACACATTATAATTTTTATGAACTCTAACAAAGGCGGTATGTCTTACGCAGACATTACTGACATTTTACAATTCTAATACCAGTAATAATGGAAATTAAGTTAGAAACAGGTTTAGATAGAAGCAACTTGCCTAGAGACATAAGCTATGCAAATGGAATAGGCTAGTGCTGCCCAACAGAAATATGTAAGTTTTACCTGCTTCTTTTTTACTTTACTAAATGATACTATTATAATATTTTTTTTTTTTTAGATTTTTTTTTTAAGTTTTTTTTTTTTTTTTATTTATACATACAAGCTGGGGTACAGGCCAGAGGCGTGGGGCAGCGAGAGGGTTCACCAGAGACAGAGTGGGGAGCAGAACAGGCAGATCAGAAATACACTGCTGAGGGGAGCAGCGGGCGAGGCAGGAGAGGTCTGCCATGCCATGTGGGATTCTCCCTGGCCGGGCGTCGAACTCGCGTCGCAGCTGCCGACAGCTCCACAGCGCAGCGCTTAACCGCTGCGCCACCAGGGAGGCCCTATTATAATATTTTTAATTATGTAATTTTTAAAATAGCACATTTATTGAGCTATAATTCATATTCCTTAATACTTATCCTTTAGAAATATAATTTATTGGCTTTTAGTCTAGTCACAGAGATGTGAAACCATCATTTTTAGCTAATTTTAAAACACTGTCATCACTAAAGAAACTGTGTACCCAGTAGCAATAGCTTCTCATTCCTCCCCGCACTTAGTGTGATGTTGTGGAAGGGTTTCTGGCATTGAAATTAGAATTGGACTAGTTCAGAGGTCAGCAAATCTGGTCTAGTATTGATCAGTAAAGTTTTTTAAAATTAAATTAATTTTTTACACTGTTCATTTTGTAAAATGTTTGACTTCTCCCCTCAGGTGTAATCACCACCACCACATCACCTGTGAATTGTCACCATGGTCTCTTGTGCTTGGTCAATGAAGTTTTATTGGATACGGCCACTCTCATTTATTTTTTAATTGTCTCTCACTGCTTTTATGTGACTGTGGCAGAGTAGAGTAGTGTGCAGAAAATGTAGGGTCTGCAAAGCCTTAAAATATTTATATCTGTCCTTTGCAGAAAACATTTGCCACCCTCTGGACTGCGTGACCTTGAAGGCCCCTCCCAGCCCAAGAGGCATTGTGATAAAATATTTTTAAAAGATTTTTGTGTTTTAGGGATACAGATAGAGGTATGTGGTTGGAAGTGTTGGGAGACGTCCTGAGGACCACCCTGCCCTGTATTTGTGCACACGTTACATACAATTTGGTAGGTGGATGATTCTGACATCTCCATCTTTTTCTTTGCGTCAACAGCTCCTGAGAGAGAAGGTTGTCAGTATTGCTGCCGGACTGAGGCATGCTTTAGCTGCTACAGGTGATCATTTTGCTCTTATTTTCAAAATAAGCATGTAATAAGGAGAAATTGAGCCTTTTAAGGAACAAATGAGAAGAAAAAATTAAACCTAGAAGCAATTCAGAATGTTCTGTGTGCTACAGTTCTGACTGAAAGGAGGACACCTAAGTCAGGGGTCCCGTGGGAATGACTTCAGCAGGTAGGGAGGAAGGAGGTGATGTTGTCTAGCTCTTTATTATATTCTAGGTTTGACACTGGGCTCTCTTGACTTAACGAATGCCTTATTTAATCCTCACAGTCTTGCAGTGATGCGAGTTAAATTTTCACATATGAAGAACCTGAGGTCCAGAGAGACTCAAGGGCTTGTCTAAGGTATTGCAGACATAAAGTCAGGAAAGGTAGAGCTGGGATCAGAATCTGGGGTGATCTGGAATCCAAGGCCCACATTCCTTATTGTGAACTGCACTGCTAGTGGATTTTCATGCTTATTAATTTAAAAATTTCAAGTGAGCCTGTCTCCTGTGCTGTGAGAGGGTGATGGATATGGAACTGACAGCGGGTGGAAGCTTGAGGCTGCAAAGAGGACATGGAGGTGATGGCCTGTGGAAGAGCAGTGACCCTTTTCTTTTTCCCTGCTCAATTTTCTGCTCCTGTGGGCTCAAGGACAACCCTAAGCAGTAGGGGCAACTGAGGCTCAAGTGCTTGGTGAATCTGGTTGTGATGGAGTGGGGAGGCGTGGGGGAGGAAGAGTCTGCAGTACTGTGCTGATGGTGTGCCTGGTGTGTAGTTTTGATTATAATATAAAGAAAATTAAACTTTTTATTTTGAGATAATTGTAGATTCACATGCAGTTATAAATAATAAAATAAGAGCAATCTTATGTACTCTTCCCCCCTAGTTTCTCCCAATGGTAATACCGTGGTGGAACTATCATGCAATAGCACCATCAGGATATCTTGATATAGTCAGGATACAGAATCTTCCGTCACAAGGGTCCCTGTTTTTGTTCTTTTATAGCCATACCCATTTCCTACCTGCCCCCAACCCCTCTCTTCCTGGCAACTACTCCTCTACTCTGCAGCAATAATGTTGTCATTTCGAGACTGTTATATAAATGGTGTTGTACAGTATATAATTTTTTGGACTTGGCTTTTTTGCTCAGCGTGATTCATTCAAGTTGTATCAAGAATGTGCTCCTTTTTTATGGCTGAGGAGTATTCCAGTTCTGGATGTGCCCACTATATGAGTCTGTCAGGGCTGCAAGAACAAAATGCTATGGGCTGTGTGGCTTAAATAACTGGAATTAATGGTCTCACAGTTAAGGAGACTAAAAGTACAAAAATAAGATGTGGTGAAGGTATTTGATGAGGCATGGGCCTCTCTTCCTGGCTTAGAAATGGCTGCCTTCTTGCTATATGCTCACATTGTCCTGTGTATGCATGGAGAAAGAGATCTGTGGTGTGATTTCCTCTTTTTATAAGGGTGCCAATTCTGTCAACTAAGGCCTCGCTGTTATAAACCACTTAACTTTTATTAATTACCTCCAAATATAGTCATATGGAGGTTAGGGCTTCAACTTATAAATTTTCAGGGGATGCAACTCAGTCCATAAAACCACAGTTTATTTAACCAGTCATCAACTGAAGGGCATCTTGTTGTTTCCAGTTTTGGGCTATTAAGAATGGAGCTATAAACATTAAGTTTTTATGTGAACATAAATTTTCATTTATGTTCGGAATAAGTGCCCAGGAGTGTGATTGCTGAGTTGGTATGGTAGTGATTACACTTTTATAAATAGCTTCTCTTAGAATTTAGCAGGGCTGAGAATTGCCCGTCATTGGTTTACTTCCCTCTTTTTTACCAACTTTCTGCAGTGGTCTGATGTGTACATTTTTGTGCAGTTACAAAGCAGCAGTTTCCCTTATGTGTTTGATTAGTTTAATTTTAAGTCCTTTCCTCCTCCATTTAATCATAAATATTTCTGTGTGCATCTTTTAAAGATAAGGGCTCTTTTTGAAAACCAAAATACCATCATCATACCTATAAATATCAGCAATAATTTTGTAATTTCATCAGATATCCAATCAGTGTTCCCTGATTGAAAAAAAAATGTATTTTTACAGTTTGAATTCAGGATCTGAATTAGGTTTATGTTTCAATTAGTTGTTATGTGTCTCAGGTCTCTCTTTTAAAATACTTATTTTTCCTTTCAGTTTTCTTTTTTTATTGTGAGAAGATCCACAAAACAAAATTGACTGTCTTAATCCTATTTAAATGTGTGGTTCACTGGTATTAAGTTGTTCACACTGTTGTGCAGCAGTAACCACCACTCTCATCCAGAACTTTCTTCATCTTATAAAACAGAACCTCTGTATCCACTGAACAGTAATTCCCTAGCCCCTACTCCCCACCAGTCCCTATAAACCGCCACTCTACTTTTTGTCTCTAAGATTGGAACAGGTACCTCTTGTAAGTGTAGCTGTACAGTATTTGTCCTTTTGTGATTTATTTCACATAGCATAGTATCCCAAAGGTCAACATCCATGTGTAGCAAATGTCAAAATTTCCTTCCTTTTTAAGGCTTAAGAATATTCCATTGTATGTCTATAGCACATTTTGCTTATCCATTTATTTATTGGTAGAAACTTGGGTCGCTTCCATGTTTTAGCTACTGTGAATAATGCTGTATGAGTGTGGATGTACAAATAACACTTCAAGATCCTGCTTTCAGTTTTCTAGGGCATATAACCAGAAAAACGGGTCATATAGTACTTCCATTTTTAATTTTTTGAGGAACTGCTATACTATTTCCACATGGCTGTACCGTTTTACATTCCCACCAGTAATGTACATTTCTCCACATTCTGGCCAACACTTGTTATTTTATTTTATTTTTTTTTAAGTTGACTGTTCTTTTTTTTTTTTTTTGAATCCCCCTTTTTTTTTTAAAGATTTATTTATTTATGCATACAAGCTGGGGTACAGGCCAGAGGCGTGGGGCGGCGAGAGGGTTCACCAGAGACAGAGTGGGGAGCAGAACAGGCAGATCAGAAATACATTGCTGAGGGGAGCAGCGGGTGAGGCAGGAGAGGTCTGCCGTGCCATGTGGGATTCTCCCTGGCTGGGCGTCGAACTCGCATCGCGTGCTGCGGACAGCTCCACAGTGCAGCGGTTGAGCGCTCAACCGCTGCGCCACCGAGGAGGCCCTACTTTATTTTATTAAAAAAATTAGTAATCTTGGGCCTCACCGGTGGTGCAACGGGTTAAGTGCAGCACTGTGGAGCTGTTGGCAGCTGCAGCACAGGTTTGATGCCTGGCTGGGGAGATTCCCACATGGTATAGCAGACCTCTCCTCCCTTGCCCGCTGCTCCCCTCAGCAGTGTATTTCGGTCAGTCTGCCTGTTCTGCTCCCCACTCTGTCACTGGGGAACCCTCTTACTGCCCCACAACTCTGGCCTGCACCCCAGCTTGTATGCATATATGTATTTTTTTTTAAAAGATTTTTTTATTTATGCATATAAGCTGGAGTATAGGCTAGAGGCGTGGGGCGGTGAGAGAGATCACCAGAGACAGAGTGGGGAGCAGAACAGGCAGATGGTCGGAAATACACTGCTGAGGGGAGCAGCGGGGAGGCAGGAGAGGTCTGCCGCACCATGTGGCAATCTCCCGGGCTGGGTGTTGAACTCACGTCTCCATTGCCAACAGTTCCACAGAGCAGTGCTTAACCGCTGCTCTACCACGGAGGCTCCTTGTATGCATATATAAATAAATCTTTAAAAAAATAGTAATCTTAATGAGTAGGAAGTAGTATTTCAATGGTTTTGATTTACATTTTCCTATGTTGAACTTTTTTTCATGTGCTTATTGGACATCTGTATTTTTTTTTAAATGTCTATTCAAGTCTTTTCCCCATTTTTTTTTGTCGTTGTGTTTTAGGTTTTTTTTTTAATATACTCTGCATATCAATCCTTTCTTAGATATTTCAAGTCTTTTAATCTTTAAATTCCTTTTTCTCTTGTCCTCCCTTGCAATGTAAGTTTTATTTCAACACTGTGCTGAGTTTCACATTGTGCTCAGTTTCATCCCTTACATTTCACAAAGGAGGCTTGTTTGTTCACATTCTCAGTTGTTGTAGGGTACTTCCGGAGAGTAGAGCCTTAATCAACTGTTGGCTGATGAATCCTGTATACACCTATTTGATTGTAGATCATTTGCATGAGGCTCAGAACATGGATCCATGAGTTTGATTGAGTGCACATGGAATAAATGGCCATTCCACTGAATTAGTGGCTATTAAGATGTTGTGTTGCAGTCATAGATACATATTTCTTTAGGAAAGAAATTTCAATTAGGAACCTTTTAATTCCTCTTAGTGTAGTGAAAAAGGTACTAGATTGGGTGTTAGGAGAGCTGAGTCCTCGTGTTCTCTACTACTTGCTGCCTGTGTGACCTGAGCAAATCATATCCCCTCTTCCGAGCCACAGTTTTTCATCTAGTAAATGCAAGGAATGGACTTGACAATCTTCAGTTTGTTCCTACTCACTCTGGAGTCTGAGTTATCCTTTCAGATTAATCATGTACACCGGTCATTCTGTAAGTGGACTCTGGATGTGTGCCCTGGATCTTTTTGGAGGTGGTTTTACTGTGTTGGAATTTTATTTGATTGTTCTAGCTTATCCTGAAGATTAGCTTTGTGATTGGCTTGCTGGTAATCCTTGCATCAGGTCATGTCCCCTTGAAGCACTAAGCTTCTCCATGATTTGCATGTTAACAGAGAAGTAATGGGAATTTCCCATAGCAGTGAGGTTCAAAGAGCAATCTGGTTTTATCTGGCTAAGCATTTTCTCTTTTTTTATCTTCTGCCCCATTGGGAAGCAAGTGGTATAGTGTTCCAGTGGGGAACTGGTCTGGCATCATCTGGACGGCGATTGTGCCCTGGGCAGACTCTCCCACTGTTTTTGACAGCAAAGGAGCCAAGCAGAGTGACGGGTAAGGCCCCTTATTTCTTTTTTTTTTTTTAAAGATTTATTTATTTATACATACAAGCTGGGATTACAGGCCAGAGGTGTGGGGCGGCGAGAGGGTTCACCAGAGACAGAGTGGGGAGCAGAACAGGCAGATCAGAAATACATTGCTGAGGGGAGCAGCGGGCAAGGCAGGAGAGGTCTGCCGCACCATGTGGGATTCTCCCTGGCTGGGCGTCGAACTCACATTGCGCGCTGCCGTCAGCTCCACAGCGCAGCTCTCAACCGCTGAGCCATCAGGGAGGCCCAAGGCCCCTTATTTCTTCCGAGTTCTATAGTTATGCTGACAACAGGCATGCAGAGAATGAATACAGGGAATTTTCTCTGTCTTAACTCTTTCTGTGGGTTGATCTGTTAATCTTGTTGGGATTTTTGTGGGCCCAATAAAAGCACTCATCTTTGCTGCTAGAGTTTGGAACCAATTGAGAGATAGATACAGTAGGTAGAGATCAAAATGATAGCTCTAGAACTATTAAAAGCTAGGTTGGAAGAGATATGACTTAAGTGTTTGGAAATAATTTGGGGCAACAGCGAGCCTATAAATTCTGACTCTCAGATTGAATGTACCCAGCAGGCACTGGAGCAGTTGCAGAGTTGGCCCTGCTAAGCTTATTGCATGGCTGAGAGCCCATGAGGACTCACTCCCTCTGCAGGCAGGCACATTCAGAGGCAAACCCAGAGGGACTATCCTCGCATACCCAGTTTCTTTTCCAAGAAGACAGTAAAAGTCAGTGAGGATGTAGAGAGATGGGACCAGGAATGGTCCCCCAGGGAAATCTCTTTACAGGGTCCCATGAGGAGTAGAAAGTAAATGTTCTACCTACAGGTCTGTTGATCAGTCTTTGTTGGTCACTTAGTCTCTAGGACTTTCTTTCACTCTGGAACTCATTCTCTCTCCCTTTGTAACCCCATTTACTGAGGATTGACTATAGGAGAACCTGTGCAGGAAACCTCTACTTTCTTCTAATTCAGAACAAGGGTGAAATTTTTGAGGGTTGTTGGAAGGTGGTGGGGGGCAGGGAAAGGGAAGAGTCAGGGTGGTGTACAAGATATTGAGGTCGGGCCTCCCCGGTGGCGCAGTGGTTAAGCGCTGCGCTGTGGAGCTGTCGGCAGCGGTGACGCGAGTTCGACGCCCGGCCAGGGAGAATCCCACATGGCGCAGCAGACCTCTCCTGTCTCGCCCACTGCTCCCCTCAGCAGTGTATTTCTGATCTGCCTGTTCTGCTCCCCACTCTGTCTCTGGTGAACACTCTCGCTGCCCCACGCCTCTGGCCTGTACCCCAGCTTGTATGTATAAATAAAAAATAAATCTTAAAAAAAAAATAACTTCATAAATTAAAAAAAAAAAAAGATATTGAGGTCATCCTTACTTTTTCAAGTCCACGAGGCTCTCCCCTTCAGCTGAGGCCATGGGTTGAGTTGGGGAATTTGCTGTTTGAGAAGGGGTCACTGGGTGCTGGATGGGCAGAATAGACTTGACAGTCTTCAAGGTCTGTTCCTACTCAGTCTGTAGTCTGAGTTACCCTGTCAGATGAATCATGCATATTGTGTCATTGTAGTAAGTCTGACTGTCCCCTTCTCTCCTGGCCACTAAGGACCCATTGCTACCTGTCTGTTGAATGTGTGGAAACATCTGCTTTGTGCCCTTCGCATCCTGCAGGATGCTTGAAGGTGTGAAGTGCATTTTATTAAGAGGAGTTAATTAGAAGTATTAGGAAACAGGAGTTACAGAATAAAATTGCATTTCTCTGTGTGCTAGACCAGGTCACCACTACTTCTAGCAGAGTTGTTTTTTGGGTATATTTTGTTAACAAAGGCAGTATAATTAAGGGAGGAAAAGTGCCAGATTTGGAGATGGAAGGCAGGTTCAAATTCTAGTCCTGCCTGTGTTGTTAGGAAGCCTGGTTTTATATTTAAGCACCTGTAAGTGATGGCAGCTGAATGTGTGAAATTCCACTGCTTCTAGGCCTACTCAGTGGAAGGAGCCACAAAATACAGACCCATGTATTTATACACACTTATACCCATACCTGTTTGTCTCTCCTAGAAACCACAAGTTTGTACTGGTTTCTCCAATTCCAGCGTAATATTACATGATTGATTCTAGCCTTCCATCTTTAATATTTGGGTATTTTCTTTGCTGTCTGATAGTGAGAAATCTGGCTCCTTTATCATCAGTAGATTTACTTACTTGTTCAGTTCCCTGGCATGTAATTAGTCTCCTGCTGCCTGCCATCTTCTTGGCCAGTGCTGCTGACTCAGATCTGCCTGTACTAGCTGAGAATTTCTCCCAGTCCCTGGTGGTATTGCTCGAGTCCCTTCTCTACCCAATTTGTTCTGTTCTAAATGTAATTTCAAGAGAAAAAAATTTTTTTTGTAGGTCTAGAGAATTCTAAAGCAAAGTGTGTTCTGGCTGGCTCAGATCACTCGGCTGCGTTGACAGGTGGGTACCAGCTCTTTCAGTTGAACATCCTACTGAGCATTCATTACATTTATTCATGAGTGAGGCTATTGGGAAAGGGAGAGACGAGCCTAGACTTTGGAGTCAGAATTCTGATGCCATCACTGAGGTGAGTCATACTACCTTTCTAAGATGGTTTCCTTGTCTGTAAAATACTTTGTGGGTAGACTCGAGAATTAAATATGAAAATACATATAAAACACTTACATGAAACTTAGGCTCATTTTCTTTCTTCTGAATTTGTTTTCTTCATGGTCCAATAGGGATAACAGTATCATCCTCTGAGGGTATTTGTGATTGGAAAAGTCATGTAACTGATAGTAAATGTATTTCTTTATTTTTAAAAAGATTTATTTGTTTATGCATACAAGAACTGTGGTGTAGGCCTGAGGCGTGTGTATGTGGGGGCGGGGTGAGAGGATTCACCAGAGACAGAGAGGGGAGTAGCGGGTGCGACAGGAGAGGTCTGCTGTGCCATGTGGGAAGCTCCCTGGCCAGGGATTGAACTCGTGCTACAGTGGCTGTGGATGGCTTCATAGTGCTGCGACTTAACCTGTTGCGCCACCTGATAGTAAATTTATATATAACATATTGTTATATTATCCATCCAATACATTTTGGTGTCTAATATAACTATTCTCTCTAGTTCTTTAATCTCAAACTATTTTCTCCACCTATTAGAAAGATCTAATCCATTTTCTGTTCTCTCTGTACTTATCTACTCTACTTTTATTTGTTTAACTATAGAGCTCTTTTTTAAATTATTTTTTCATCTTTGTATCTTTTTGTTCTACATCCCTACATTTAGTGAGATGTGTATTTTTCTAGTCTGTTTTATATTTTTATATATTTCTCTGGCCTACCTCTATATTCCATCACTTTGATTGATGATTCTCTAATCTGTTTTTTCTCTCTCATACTGTATCTCCCTCTTTGGCTTTGCAACCATCTGTACATTTAACACACCCAGCCAACACAGTATAAACTTTTGAGTGACAGTGTAGCATCTTCTTGAAAATGATGGTGATCTCGCCCAAAGGTTCTCTCTTTCAAAGCCCAGACTGTCCTGACCCCTGCTGGTAGCCTGGAGACAATAGCTCTGAGAGGTTTATTTTGGTAAGACTTCTCACACTGAGTTGAATGCTTTATGTTTTTTAACCAAAGGGAAATTATTTTCACACTTAGTATTTTCAGTGTTTTATGTGGATATAAGATATATACATAATATATGTAAAATAATGGAGGCATGCATTCTTTAGCATCAAATTTGCAGTGTGGTCCGACTGAAGCTGTTACTATTTCCAAAGTACAAGAACCAAAATGTGAGAATTTAAATATTTTACAAATTCTACAGATAACTTGTTACTTAACGAATTTCAAATAGCCAACTAATAAAAGGAATCACCTACTTTTAGCCTATTAAGTAGATTTGTATGTATGACAGAAGTATTGAGTTGAAATGAATGCCAGTGTAAGGAACTCCCTGGGACTCTGGTCTCACTTCTGCTTTTATGGGGGAAGAACTGGAGGCCCCAGGGTAAGAGGTGGTAAGTGCATGCTCCACAGGAGAGTAAGAGTAGATTAAGAGATATTTCTACTCTGTTCTAATTAATTTGAAATGGCCGGCATTTTTGTAAATCTAGAGATTCTCTAGTTGCTTGCTAATACCAATTTCTCAAAATGTTGTAATTAGTGAAGTTATATATTTCATACGTGGAGCACTTTTATTATAATGTTTCTAAAATATAGGTGTTAAATTTTTTATTGAGATGTAGTGCATATAAGAAGGTTACCCTTTTAAAGGGTACAATTTAATGATTTTAGTATATTCACAAAGTTAATTGACTTGAAAGTGAATTAAAATATTGTCATGATGAATGTCATCCTTTCCTGGTCTAGTTCAAACTGTCACACACGGAATGTTGCGTTGAGTACTCTCTAGACCTTTCTTCTGGATTACGTAACTATTTGGCATTGCAGCAGAATTTAATTTTACCTGCTGATGGAACAGTGTGATGACCCACATGTGGAAGCCCACTTGTCTTTGCAGAAAGATGGTTTAGACTTACTTACTAAGATAAGTGAAGGCTCACTACAGACACAAGTTCAATATCCATAGCATCTTCGTAGGTAATCAGTCTATTTATGGGTGACACTTTGCTGAGGGTCTCATCTGCCCACTTAAAAAATGGTGAAGTCCCAGGTGGTTGCTCTCTGTCTGGGAGTGAAATACATCTAATTTGTTTTATAGAACTGCAAAATGTCAGGCTGCAAGATCACCTGTGTGACAAAAAGGCTCCACTAATTTACACTCCTTTGTTTTAAAATTGAGGAAGCAAAGGTGCAGAATGTGAAGTGATGTGCCTAATTTTAAACAGTGCTTATGTAGCAGATCTGGGACTTGAACCCCGAATCTTATTCTCATGTCCTTTAATGATACTGTTAGGCTTGTGATCAGTTTTGGAGAATATACCTGAGTGCCTTAGAGTGAACAATGCTGTGAAGCTTTATCAGGAGGTCACACCATGCTATGGAGGCAGAAGATCTCCTTTCTAGTTCCTGCTTGACTCTTTATTATCCATTGAGCTTGAAAGTCTAACATTTCTGAGCCTCGGTTAATTTATCTTCTAGAATGTAAGCCATATTTCAATAAAGTAAAATATTTTTACCCAGTATATCTAAAATATTTCAACATATAATCAATATTAAAATTAAAAACCTACACTTTTTTTTTACATAAAGTTTTTGCGATCCATTGTGTATATTTTGGTCTCACAACACATCTCACTTTGGACTAGCCACACTTCCAGTCTTCCGTAACCACACGCCCATACTGTGTGCTATATAGCACAGTGTACAATCTTAGAATGTTTGGGTCAGAAGAGCTCATGAGATCACCCACAGGGTCACAAATTGACAAGTCAGGCCAAATTGTAGGCATGACCCCATTTCATTTGGCTCTAGTTAAAAATGTCTTTTGAACCTAAATAAGCCTTTTAGATGCCTCGCCCACCCATCTCTCTTGTTACATCAGCCTATTACCTGCCCTTGCGAACCAACTCCCTCCCCTTCTGTTTTTAACTGGTGAACTAAGGCGTAGAGAGGAAGTGGTTTGTCCAAGGTCAATAGCTAGTTAGCAGATCCAGGAATAGAAGCCAGAGTCACTTGACTCTGAATTAGCTCTTTTTTCTATGAAATCACAATGTCAGTCAGTCACATTCCTGCTTAGATCACCGGATCATTGTGAGGTTTTAATGAGCTGAAGTGCCACACAGATGTGATGTGCTGGGTGGTATTTGCGGCTGGACAGGACATGTGAAATCATTTTGTGTTTAGAAATTTGAATTTAAATAATGTAATTTTTAACTGTTACTTTTAAAAGTGAATGGTTTTATCCTAACAAAATGTCATATGAACATCTATATTTTTTCAAATACAGAAAATGACATGTTTTGCTCATGGTAGATGTTGGGTAAATCTTTGTTGAATGAGTTAATGAAAAAATAAACTCAGCTATTTCTATTTTTGACAGACTAAGACATTTATAGAATTAAAAAAATTTCATATGTAGTTCTACTCTAATGAATTTTGTATCCTGCTTTGCATAAGAATACAATCACCTTGGGGCTTCCCTAGTGGTGCAACAGGTTGGGTCTCAGCCTATGGGGCCGTACAGAGCCACTGCAGCATGAGTTCGATACCCGGTCAGGGAGATTCTCACATGGCGCAGCAGACCTCTCCTGCCTTGCCCACTGCTCCCCTCAGCAGTGTGTTTCAGTCGATCCGCCTGTTCTGCTCCCTACTCTGTCTCTGGTGAATCCTCTCTCTCCCCACACCTCTGGCCTGCACTCCAGCTTGTATGCATGAATAAAATAAATGTTTAAAAAAAAAAAAGGAAAAAGAATACAACTACCTTTAACCACTTCTCTTTTCCCTCCCCCAACTTGTGTTATTTTTCCATCATTTGGACTCATGTGCCTCTACTTCTTTTGTTCCCTTTCTGTTTGTTTAAGATTCAGGAGAGCTGTATGTTTGGGGAAGCAACAAGCATGGGCAACTGGCCTCCCAGGCTGCTTTCCTTCCTCTGCCCCAGAAAATAGAAGCACAGTCTTTTCAGAACGAAAAGGTCACTGACGTCTGGAGTGGGTGGACACACCTGGTTGCTCAGACAGGTGAGAAAGCTGGTAGATGGTATGAGCAGCTGGGAACAGCTGTCTAAACAGCTATGAATGCTCAGGATGAAGGGGTTTGATTTTCAGTGATGAAAAGCTTCGAGGCTGGGAAGGGGAAGACCTGGGGTCTAGTTGTACAATCAGCCAGATACGTGACTTTTTCTCTGTGGATCGCAGGTTTGTGTCCCGCCCCCTCCCAAAGTCAAAGCTTCATTAGGTTAGCTCCTTTTAACCCCAAGAGTCTGCAGTGTTTTGAGAAGGAACCCATTGCAGCAATTATCACTTGGAAGTTCATCTGGGTTGTTGGGGAGTTTTAGCCTTCTCATAGTGGAAGAAGCGAGTCTTTTTGCTTTTTCACCCGAGTCTAACTAAAAGCATCAGAAACTGTTAAGTTAAAAATCAATATTTTAATATTGAACATTATTTTGAATCATAGTTGGCATGATACACTGACTTCGATTTGATTGACTCTCAAAGACTATATACATCAGTTCAGTCATACATCCTGTGTCGTCCTTCAGATGTTTCCATGTCAGGCTGTGCCCTCCAGCTTTTGGCATTTTTATCTTCTCCTTGAGTCCTTTTTCATTTCTCATCTTTCCCTTTGGGCGCTTCTCCTTCAGAGTCCTCAGTGTCCTGACTTTGTTCTGGTGTGGGAGGGGTGGAGCAGGGGAGCAGTTGGAAAGTGTTTTTCCCTGGTCTTTCTTTGTCCCTGCCCTGCTACGGCTCCTGCTGACTTACCCTGTTGCCCTGGACAAAGGTTTGGATTTTTATTTTTATCACTAAGATATGTGTATTAGAACACTTGCAATTTGTATTTTTTAAGATCTATTATGACAAGACCTTCTGGACTTCATGAGCTTTCAGGAGTCCCCTTGCCTGCTCTTGGTCTGTTAGTTGCACAGAGATCTCTAGACTCCCAATTACCTGGTGATTCTTCTTCCAGAACCTTCTGGCTTTTGTAGTTTTTCAGGTCAGCTTCCATTATGCTTGGTAAGTTACATGTGCTCCATATCTGAAGACACAAACGTGGACTTAAACGTGTTCATATTTATGAAGTGTTTAATTGGTTTCTTAAAAAATTTACCATCATTTTGGAATAGAGACAGGCCTGTGTAATAGAGGTGCTTAATAAACTTCCCATATTTAGCATTTCTTTGGAAAATCGTAGCTTTCCTCAAAGGGGTTCAGACAGCTTAGAGATTGGGACCATCTATAGATATTTTTCCTAAGAGACTCCCTGAGCACAGTAGCTGCTTATTTTGTGTAACTATTCATATCTTTCTTTTCTTCTGGACAGTGAGCTCTGTGAGGCAGGCATCATACGAGTCTTGCTCATGTCTGTGTTTCCATCTGCCTGGCAGAGAATGTATCCATATATCTAGTATCCATATATCTAGTTCAAAGAGACTAGACCTATTCAAGTGCTTATGAGGCAAGGCAGACAGCTAGGATTTCTGACCTTTTTCCTTGGATTCCCTGGTTCATGAACAGCAAGCTTCAGTTGGTCTCTTTGGATTGGAAAGTGCAACAAAATCAATTATTGTTTATTGGGAACCTATTGAGAAGTGCTAAGCCTTGGAGAAACAGGAGAAAAGACGAGGGCCCAGCCCTCCTGCTTAGAATGTGCGGGCAGACTTAAGTCTAAGAATCTGGAGATGGAAAACTTTACCATCTGTCCATCCATCAGACAAATGGTGAGCACTTTTTACATATCATGCCTTGTACTAGATATAAATCCATCAAGAATCCCACCATCCATTAAGGGAGACATAGACCTATTACCAAATTTCAGGACATTCCAGAATAGCACATGCAACAATAGAGCTAAGTACAGATTGCAGAAGTGGCCTAGAAAGTAGCAGCAGTGTGAGTAATTGGGTGCTAACAGGTAGGCGTTTCATGGCTCATCAGTCTTCACAGAAGACTGCAGAGAGGTAAAACACTTTTACTAGTGAATTTGATACGGTAGTGAGTTTGGTTGAGTCTGTCAGTAAACCCTTTAACTAGCTAGGTAGCTGACTAATGAAAGACATCATCTTTGACTCTAACTTTGAAGCATTGTAACTGATGCTGATTTCCACATCTGGGCTAACGGCCCAGCCCTCAGGGTGGGAGGTTGGAGCCCACGTCGCTGACACTGAGTCACCCAAGTGGCTCTGGAGCTCAGCTTCAGGTCTCCACCTCCACTTGAGAGTGTGATATTCTGAGTAGTGTTTCAGCTACTGAAACACTTTAATTAACTGGTTAATTCAGATCTCTTGTTTATGCACTTTGTTACTTTCCCCTTTCTTTGAAGTCCGGAATGGTTGACGGATGTTTGAGTGTCCTGGTTGTTGTATTGAATTTTGGGTAAATGGGAATCTCCTGCTAGTTAATTTTGTGCTCCTTCTAGCAGTACTAGAAGCCTTTGCCCTGGCCCACTGTCATTGAGAAGGAACACCCAGGGCTTCCCGTTTAATCAGGTTCATCTGCTTTTATTAATGGAAACAAGATTTGCTCACAGGGTCAGAAGCAGCTCATTAGTGGAACAAGGGATTCTTTGACTCTATTTGTTTTCATAGGCTCCAGGGGTGAATTGTTCCTCTGGACCCCATCACCACAGAGGGTGCTTTCAGCCTCACTCTGGGAGGCATTGGTTGTGTGATATTGATTAAGGAAAGAGATTATGCACAGTGATAACTGATCATCTATCTGTCCAGTGAGATGGGGTGGACCAGAATTCGAGAAAGGGATGTGCTTTGTTTTTCCCCTTTTCCAAAGTCCCTGTGATGGTGATTCTCAAGCGTAGGCAATTTTGTCCCCCAGAAGACATTTGCAATGTCTGGAGACATTTGGTCATCACAGTTGGGGGTGATACTGGCATTCATGGGATGTCACTAAGCCTCTAAGTCAAGGGCAGTCCCTCACCATAAAGAATTACCTAGTCCCAAGTGTGAGTCATGCCAACATTGAGAAATGCTGCCTAAGACTGACAATCCCGGTGGCCGGTGCTTAGCTAGGGCAGTTTGCATGGTATCTTGATAGTGCTAGTTTGTGTGCTTGGGAATCTGGGATGCGAGTCTCTGCACGCCCCCTTCAGGAGTCTGGTGCCTGCCTGCAGTGTTTGCGATGGAAAAATACTTTTCTCTGTTAGTCAGAGGCACTTGGAAAGAGTCCAGGAGAACCTGTTCTAATCTGGGAGAGTTGGCAAACGTACCTGTGTCTCAGGCTGGTGGAGCTGCATTCGAGAAACCTTTCCCAAGCTGCTTAATGTCCCTGCTCATTGTTCTTAGTGACTTCATGGGACTCCTGGGTGACTTTATCTAGGCTTAGTGACCTGCAGCTGTCTCATCTGAGATTCATGATTTCCTGGCCCTGAGGTGCGTCCAGTGAGAGCTGCATGGCACCTCTGGGTGCCTTCCATGTTCTGTGACCTTAGTTAAGTCACTTCACCTATCTAGGCCTCAATTGTCTGATTTCTCAAGTGGAATATTAAAACCTGCCTGTGTTTTCCATAAGGTGGCTGTGCGGTGCAAGTGAGCGGAGCTGTGTGAAGGATCCCAAGTGATGGTAAAATGCTCACCGTGCATAGTGAGAGTACCTGAGGCTGGGAAAGGGGCTGGGATAGTGAGGGCGTTAGCAGTTACTTTTAGAAAGACTTCAATTTCAACAGGATCTGTGCAGAACTTGAGACAGATCAGCTTCTCCCCCAAGATAGCTGCCAGAGATGTGATGCTTGAAGTCCAGCTCTGATCTGCAAAGTTTCCTAAAGTCTTTCACTTAAATGCAACTGACAAGTGGCTCTTTTATGTTATCAGAGGTTTGGGAGAACTTCATGGCTGCTAGGTAATTTTCCTTGTTAAAATCGCTGGTCACACAATTGTTCCTTCAGATTCATCCCAATTTCTAACTGTATACATCTGTTTGTGTTTTTATTTGTTCAATGTCTAGACTGTAAATTCTCTGATAACTGGGGTCTGTTTTGTTCATGGTCATATCCCTAGCACCTGGCTCATAATAGATAATTACTAACAAATTTCTGAACGGATGAATAAATAGTGAGATAAAAACATGAGGTGCAGCAGGCCTGGGTCTGACTCTCAGCTATGTCAGATGTGTGATCGGTGGCTGTGTGCAACTGCTTCACTTCTCTCCACCCCGCCGGCTCCCACTGTAGTTCACGCAGAAGTCACTTCTTGTCATCCTGCAGTGGCCTCTGGCTGGTGTCTTCACGCCTCCCATCCCCCCTCAATCTGTTCTCTTTACCTCAATTAGAAGGTTCCTTCAAGCGCATTGTGTCACCTTCCAATGGCTTCCCATGCTCTTATGGTGCAGACCTCACCTTAGTGATGTGTCCCAGTGTTGCTTCTTCTCCACTTACCTTTCCAGTTCCATTTCTTACTGTGCTAGCTCTTGATCTCTAATCGATCTTCATTCTGGCCTTTGCTTGGCACTTTGAATGCATCATATATTTCCCACCACAGTGCCATGGTGCCTGAGACACCCTCTATTTGTTAAACTTATCCCTGCATCCCTTCCTCATTTTGATTTAGTGTCATTTTTTTAGTCAATTTAGTCCTTGCCTCCATGGGGAGCCCTTCTCTCCACATCCCTGACTCTTGTCCCTCATAGCAGCACAACCTCTCCTTTGTGCTCCATTTTGTAGGATTCTTTGTGCTCCATTTTGTAGGATTCATTCCTTCTCCCACAAGACTGTAAGCTCTGTGAGGGCAGGAGCCACATTTAATTTTGCTCAGCATTGTATCCTCAGTGCTCAACAAAGGACTTGACACATGGTGGTAGGTGCTCAGAACACTTTGGACAGATGAATAGACCTAATTTCTTGGAGTTTCTTTCCTCATAAGGATCTGCTCTCAGGGTTAATGGTAATGGTGTGTGAAAGCTTCCAGCATCCAGCATAAGACTGGTTTCATGTGTTGGCTCAGTACATTTTCACTTTTCTCTGCCTTTGAAGCCCTGGAGCTGTCAGAAGGTCTGATCCCCCGTATCTTGTCTTTCCAGCAGAGGTCTCTGCAGACTTGGGTATGAACGCCTCTGGGTAGAGAACAGGTTGATTCCGGACTCTTCTGGAGAGTGCAGAAAGATCAATGATTACAAATGCCAAGTGCTGGTGATTTATTAGAATTTTATGGGGGATGGTTTACACACAATCCAAACTGTAATGTGGGGTTGTTCAGAGTTTCTAAAATCTGATTGCTTCCAGGATCCTGGAAGCTTTCCCTCAGCCATGCAGTATCCCAAAGTACCCTTGTGGTCTCACAAAGGAAATGGATTGAAGAAGTGGGCCCAAGTACAGAGTTCTTGACATTCTTTACTTTCTTCAATGTCATCTAAGAAGGTCCTAGAATTTTAGAAGATTTAAAGAACCAGAGATGGAAGAAGCCACATCTTTACTTTGCAGTGAGAAAACAGAAATGAAGAAGAAAGAAAGTGACTTTGTGATAGCATTGAAGCTAGAAATGTAGTTTTATTTCCCAGTAAATTTCCCCCTTTCCCATCATCATCCTCCTAGCTCTTGATTATATTCTTCTAATTGAGACATTTTTTATTATTTTGTTTCTGTAAAATGGGGAATGGCATGGCACATATGGAAGGGATCAGCTCGCAGTCATTCTCCTTTCTTCAAGTGTCCCAGTCCAAGAAATATGTTTTTGCATTTGATATCTAAGCATTAGTGAAATCCAAGCCCAGCCATTGATTCACACTAAACTGAGTTTATAAATATACTTAATGCTGATTTTTCTGTTCTGGGGCCAGGATCCTTTCCAGAATAAGGTGACAGTGTGGATTACTTCATTTTCTCTGGGACCATATATCATGAAACCTCAGCTGAGCTCAGGGAGATTCTGACCTCATGGGTGCTATTTAAAGCAGGTGTTTTGGAATTCATGATGTTTGGGCTTTAGCAATTTGAAAAACCAATGGTTGAAAGTCAAACTGAGCCCAAAGGACTATTTTAAAATAGATGATTTTTGCTTATTACTAAAGTCACCAGTTTTTATCCTAGAATCCCTAGAATATCAGGAAGAGATGAGAACTTCGAGCTCACCTGGTCTGACTCAGTTTAGAGGTGGGGAAACTGAAGACTAAGAGGGGAAGCACAGGATGTCAGTGAAGGCGTGAGGACAGAACTTGGGTCTCCTAGCACTCCTTGAAGTGCTGCTTTCCACCTCATCACATTCTCTCCAGAGACGATGAGGAAGTGTGAATGACTTAACTGATTGCACCCAGGGATGTGAACCAGGAATAATAGTTCCTTCTGTACACGAAGTTCTGCCTCAAGAAAAAAACCTGAAAAAAAACCCAAACGAACACTGCGTCTTACCTTAACTGTGTGGCCATAGATTCCCTTAAAGGATTTGCTCGTGGAGTAGAAACTAGGGGATGCTGGCCAAGGAGCAGAGGTCAGGAGGCCGTTTCAGGGTTCACAAAAGCACCTGCATTTCTCTTTGTGAGAACATGACAGCAGTCCTGGCTCAGACCACCTTTATCACGATAAAATGATCGCACATCCATTTTCTCATAGGAAGTTGGTAAGGTGGGTGCTGCTATCCTTGCTTCACAGACAGGCCCCTCAGTGGGTAAACTGCCTTGCCTTGGTTCATATATGGCAGAGCTAAAACTCAAACCTGGTCTTTTGTCTCCAAGACTACTTTTCTTTCCTAAGATTTATTTTTATTTATTTGTGCATGCAAGAACTGGGCTGTAGGCCAGAGGTGTGGGGTGGTGAGAGGATTCACCAGAAACAGAGTGGGGAGCAGAACAGGCAGATCGACAGAAATACACTGCTGAGGGGAGAAGCAGGTAAGGCAGGAGAGGTCTGCTGCGCCATGTGGGAAGCTCCCTGGCCAGGGGTTGAACTCCTGCCACAGTTGCTGGCAGTAGATTGATAATTCTGAGACTTTAACCTCTGTGCCACCAGGGAGGTCCCTCCAAGACTACTTTTCTAACGAGCTTGTATGTGTCTCAGAATTCCCTGAGTCTTTCACACTTCAAAAACTCTCCAACTTTTGCCAGCGATCTCCCAAGCAGTGAGGAAAGAAATTTTCATTGTCTTTGATCCCTCAGCAGATATTTGTGGACATACTTAGCAACATGCTGCAGACAACAGGGGGATACAGAATTCACAAATTCCTTCAGGAAGCTTGTAGTTGGGTGAATAAATGGAATATGTAGTAGAAGAATAAAAAAGAATGTGGCAGCAAGCCAGAGAAATGACCAGATAGTGAAGGCTCTAGAATTTCAGAGAAGGGAGAGGTTAGTGGGATGAGGTTGTCCTGGGAAGGGTGTGAACTCCTTGGGAAAATTCATGTTTTGATATGGGGAGACTTTCGGACTTGGTTCTGTTGCTTTCTCATTGTTTTCTGGCAAGACACTTAACTCCCTGGCCTCTTCTTCTCTTCTGAGCAATAGGAACTTGAGGGCATAATAGGAACTTGAGATCTCTAAGGTCTCTGAAATTCTGCCCTATAAAAAGTAAAACTGGCATAAGGAACTAATTACGTATATGTTTAAATATTAAGTATAGTGCATTTAAAATTTGTAATTTATAGTGACAAAAACACATGCATGGAACCAAATAAAATTATAATTGGTTTGTGAGGGGAGGGAAGGAAAAGCACACAAAATGGAATAGAAAAGAACACAAAGGACCATGGAGATGGATCACGGGTGAATTGGTGGTGGGCTACCCAAGGGGAATACAAAATGTAAAAGACATAAATAACAATAAAAATATATATTAAAAAAATTATAATTGGTTAAATATATGGTAATATAACCATATGTTGGAATATTACATAGTCATTAAATAGAATGTTTTAGAAGAATATTTAATGACAGAGGACAATGCTTACGAGATAGTAAATGCAGAGTGGATTACCATAAGTTACTACACTTTAATTCTTAATTTCTTTTATAAAAAATGGATACTTGCTTAGAAAAGACTAGAAAGAAATGTTACCTCTGGTGGGATTTTGAGTGATTTTTATTTTCTTGTATATTCTATACTGAGTATGTAATTTGCAATGTGATTATACCCCCATAAATGGCAAAGTTAGTGAATAAAATAATTTACTCCTCAGCACAGGGAACTGGCCCCTTTGCCACCAATTTCTGAGTCTGTGTCCTTGATGAGTCGCTGGGTGGGCCTCAGTTGGGAGGTTGCATGGAAAGAGGCAAGAGATGCTAGAAGGAAGCAGGAAAGCAGGGATCTATTTTTGGCTCAGTCATGAGTCAGCTTTGTGACCTCAGGCAAGTCCATTATGAATATCCCCAGCCTTGGTTTCCTCATCTGAGGAGGGGACTTAGAGGGCACAAAAGGTCCTTTGTGTTCCAAAATATATTTGTACCAAAAGATGGGGAATTTCTCCACTGTCTTGGAACAGGCTTAGAGGCCTCGTTGATTCCTTGAGTCCTGTGCCCTTGCTTTCTCTCCCTAGGCTGGTGGAGGGCCAGCAGGTTTGTCTAGTTCAGAGTTCTGGATGGGACTGAATGGACTTTACAGTGATAGATGGCTCAGAGCTGAGCAGTGTAGTGACTGCAGGAAGCCACTGGAAGGAAGTGTCATTTACTTTTCACTTTCTCACTTGTCATTTCTGCTGGGCAGCTGAAGAGTACCCTTGATTTGGTTTCAATTTCTGGAATTTGAGAATTAAGAGGGCTTTGTATCTCACTCAGTAGAACCCCATTGTGCTTCAGATGTGAGAAAATAGGCCAGAAAAGGCAACTGACCTACTTCAAGTCACAAGAGTATGTTTTTCAGGGTCTGCGCTTTAGGGACTAGGTGTCCACAGATAGAACCCAGAGTGTAGTCAGTTGAGTCCCCAAAGGGTGGATAGTTCCCACGTCTGTGCAAGAATCTGAGGGTTCTGCCTGTATCCTGTATCTACCTTTGCTGAGCTCCCCTGGCCAGGTTGCTGAGAGGTCTGGGGATACGAAGAAAAGACTATCTGAGGTGCTTGTGTCTGGTGGGGGAAGCAGGTGCAAACACACGCTGCTGCTGATGTCTTCCTCACCCTTCGGTGGTCTGCTCACCTAGGATCCAGGCTGTGGTGGTGGCTTGGAGGCTGGCTTATGAAAGACCTGTGGACATTCTTGTGCACGATGACCTCCAAGGTCAGTAGGCACCCTGGCACCTTGGGGTCATTACTTCCAGTGAATCTCTGCAAGCAACTGAGCCTATGCACGTCCTCTCTTGCCATTTCTTGAGGTTTGTAAGGAATTCTGACCGTCTCCCACCTTCCAAAGGCTTTGTTTCCTTGGCTCAGGACAGACTGTATTTTTAGCTTCCAGGATGTCCACCAGCCCGAAGCATTGTGGTGAAGTGGAATCGGGTGCTGGCCTGGGAGCCAGGCGGCTGTGTGACCTTGGGCAGGCTGCTTCCTCTCTTTGGACAGAGAGGTCAGGCTCTCAGCTGCAGTTGTGTCATCTCTACCAGAGAGATGAAGTTCTGGTGTTATTTTTGGTTTTTGTGTTTGGCAATGGATACCCATTGATCTGTGGTCCAGAGAAGTGCAGTTTGTGTCCAGCTGAAGCAGAAGCAAAAGTCACCCTTTGAAACATTTGAATAAGGGGCTTGCAGGGGGCTGGAGGGCCACCAGGTGGCAGCAGTGGGCAGGGAGACAGCCTTGGGAATGAGGCAGGCCAGAATGAGCAAGGTCAGAGCTGAAAGGACCCCCCCCAGAGGTTCCCCGAACCCTCTTCCTCTTTTACATAAGGGAGAACTCAGGCTCAGAGCGGGAAGGGGACTACCTAAGGTCTCACCATAGGTTAATAACGGATTATTTTGTCATTTGTCAAAAGAATTGACATCGTGTGGTCTCAAGCTGGCTGCCCCACAGGAGAACCCGGGGACAAGGTCCTGGGCCAGTGAGGTAGAGGTGGGAATGGAAGGGGGCAGTTGTTAACTGTCTGCCTTGACCTTGGTTTCATCCAGTATGCAGTCCTAATGATTTCTGTCCTCCGTCTGCAGCAAGGGC
The DNA here is from genome assembly GCA_004024925.1 of Scalopus aquaticus. Lineage (NCBI taxonomy): Eukaryota > Metazoa > Chordata > Mammalia > Eulipotyphla > Talpidae > Scalopus > Scalopus aquaticus. Next base: position 16,461 of record PVIJ01009186.1, on the reverse strand, counting down.
AGTGTCCCTTGTCCTTTCTGCTCCCCTCATCTGCCCGGTTCTCTTCCATCAGCCTTTGCAGTCATGGAATCTTCGTCAAGTATCATCTTACAGCCTCCACACCCAACAGATGGGCAGGCCCAGCCTTGCAGAGGCAAGTGCAGTAAGATACGAGTTAGCACATTTGGTTGGACAAAAACTTTTTTTTAACTTCTGGGGGGTGGGGTGGGTCAGAGGAGGGCAGGAAACCAGTGTTGCCTAAGGACTTACCATGTCCTTGGTGCTCTGCCAGGTGCTGCCACTTTCAAAGTTCCCAGGTAGGATTCATAGCCCTTGCATTGCAGATGAAGATGTGGGAGCTCAGAGAGGCTGGGTGGCTCCTCTGAAGTAACACAGCTAGTTAAGAAGCAAAGCAGACACTCAGCCCACACTCTACTGGATATCAAAGGTCATACTCCTTTTATTTATTTCATCATGCTATCTCCCCTCAAAGTAACTGCACTGGGAATGTAGCCAGTGACCCCCAGGCTTTAGGGCAGGGAGGAACACATGTTTCTCTCTCTCCTGGAGAAGGTTTTTTTTTTTTTAAAAGAATTTTTTATTTATACATACAAGCTGGGGTACAGGCCAGAGGCATGGGGCGGCGAGAGGGTCCACCAGAGCCAGAGCGGGGAGCAGAACAGGCAGATCAGAAATACACTGCTGAGGGGAGCAGCGGGCGAGGCAGGAGAGGTCTGCCGCACCATGTGGGATTCTCCCCGGCTGGGCGTCGAACTCGCGTCGCCGCTGCTGATAGCTCCACAGCGCAGCACCCAACCGCTGTGCCACCGGGGAGGCCCTCTCCTGGAGAAAGTTTGTGGGGGAGTTGTGGTGGGCTGCTAGACGAGGGTAGGTGAAATGTAGGCAGCTGTGGAGCAGGCCAAGGAGAGATGTCAGGTGGTAGGAAGCCCCCTCCTATCAGGCTGAGTGCCTTTCCTCTCTGTGTGGTATTCTAGCAATTTCCTCTGCCAGGAGTGCTCGGCTCTGTTCCTTACGTGTTCTTGCTGCTTTCTCTGTCCAGCTGTCACTTCTTACAGAGGTTTTCTCTGTCCACCCCAAGTGGAGCCCTCGCCACCCTCTTTTAGCTACAATATCCTCCCTGTTGTGCTTTGTTTTCCATTGTAACAGTTTTCACTGTCTGAACCCATAGATCATGTGTTACCTTATTTGTTGTCACTCCCTCCTCACCAGATGTGAGCCCCACGGGGTAAGGGACTTGGTCTGTTTTATTTGCCTCTTCATCTTCCCGGCACAGGGAGAGAGGCACAGCGAGTGCCAGTGGTGTGGGACAGTTGGAGCTTTTGGAGGCGGAAGCTGTGCCATTTTCAGAGGCTGTGCTTAGGAGATCAGTCTATGGCCCTGTCCTCTTCCCATCATCTCAAAGATGCCAGGGAAGAGAGCCTCAGCTCCCCGAAGCCACAAGCGACGCCTGGTGCTCCAGGGCTTTAGGGCCAGGTTTGCCCCTGTGTGTCCTCAAGGCCTGGCCTTGGATCCTTGGCTTACACATCTGTCCACAGCGGTGGAGGCCCAGCCATGCTGCTGGCTGACCAGATGCTTCTGGGAAGGGCTCAGCGGTCCCTGGCAGAGGGCTCAGTTTCCATTCAAGAGATCCTCCTCCTTCCTGGTGGGGATTGATTTGTTCCAGGAGCTTTCTAAAAGTGAGCATTAACACTTTGTGTGCCGGTGCCCTTTAAATTTACCAGCCCTTGGGGCTGGCCATTTTCTGTGCCACCACATGAATGGTATAAGCATTCAATAAAACATAACTCCTGAACTACTGGATATTAAAAAAACTGTAATATCTCTCATAAAACACCTTACACTTTCACCAAAACAATGTGTAAAGCTTCTAGACTGAGTACGATCAAAGAAATAGCTCCTAATAGTTCCAAATAAATCCACTGTAGTGTGAAAAACTGGAGACTAGATGAACACGTATTAATATGTGAGCGGCCACCTGATACTGGTGACAAAAACACGTACTAATACGTGAGCGGACCACAAAGTGTTAAGTGACTGACCTGTAATTTGCTATCATTTTTAGATTCTTGATAGACGGCCCTGTGCTTGCCCTTTCTTGGGGACCTTGTCTCATTGGGCTCTCAATAGTTGCAGTGACAGCCAGTGCCTTAAATTGCTCTCAGATCTGTGCCAAGTGGAAAGTAGCCCATTTTGAAGAATCTTGGATCAACTTTTTTCTAATTCAAGAGACTTTTTACCTTCAGAGGAAGCATGATTTGGCCAAAGGTGCCCCAAAGGGCCAGGTTCAAGTTCTAACTTGGCTGTTTGTACTGTATAATCTCGGGCAAGTCATTTAACTTCTCTGGGCCTGAATTTCTTTACTTTTAAAGTGATGCTCAAAATCTCTAGTTTGTCTGCCTCACGGGAATACATTATGTTCTTCACTCATTCATACACTTCTGCCTTCATTTCTTCACTCTAGTCAACAAAACCTTGTTGAATAGGCCAAGGTGAGGGAAGGGCTTTTCTGGTGAAAGGAACACTTCCAAGTGCCTTGGTGTTATTTGCTTAAACCAAGGCCAGATGGAATGAGAAGAAACTGGAAACAGTCAAGTGTAATGATCATGAGTCTTTAGTCAAGCTTCTTTCTGCGAGCAGTGGAAGAACTGCTGAAGGTTGTGTGGTGGGGACAGGGCTGGAGGGGCTGAGATGATAAACATGAGCCCAGAAGGGAAGGCCCTGCCTCAGTTGGCTCTTATGGGCTCCTCTGCGATAGCTTCACACTTCCATTCTGCTCAGGTCTCATCCTTGTGACTGATTGAAGGGGCTCTGGATTCTCGAGGGAGCCCCTACCTCGGGGGCAGGCCTGTGGGCAGGGGTGACTTAGAATGGACATTAGTAGGGACTGTTGAGTCTGCCTCATTGTCTGCCTCCTGGGAAGCTGTCTCAAGCTATGTGGAAGGTCAGTCAGGAAAGCCATCGTGTTGCCTGCCTTCTCAAAATATTTCTGAAGACGAGTACTTTGGGGCTTCTCCCACACCTCCCTGAGGAGATGGAAGTGTGTGGGAAGGGGCTCCTCACATTTATCAAGGACGCACTGTGTGCCAGGCATTTTGCCAGCACTTTACAAAATCATCTACTTAATCCATATGCAAATTTTGCCAAGTAAGGCTCAGTCACTCCCATTTTACATATAAGGAAACTGAAGAGAAGTCAAGAGACATGGGCTCACTCGACCTAGTTACTTGCCTTGCTCAATGTGAAATGGGGATCAGCTTGTCAACTTTCAGGGTGATGTGAGGCTCAGGTAAGGTCATGGATGTGAATGGCCTTGTAAATTGGAAATCTCTGTGTATAGGGGGTCATTCATCGTGCAGCTTTCTCGCCAGATTTGCTTGGGCCTTTCTTTCCTGGGCTGAGAGAAGGTTCTAGCCCTTGGTTTTTTCCTTCTTTCAGTCTGCCCCTGAATCAATGGCTCCTACTCATCACTTCGCTCTTTTAAGTCCATAAATATGAAAGCACTGCTTTCTCTCTCTTTTTTTTTAAAAGAAAATTAACCTTACAGTACAAAATTAATATCAAAGTAAGCTTGTATTATTACTTTTTTTTTGGCCATTTTGGTGAAAGCAATATTAAGTCATGGAATTTTAATGCAGGAAGAGACTGCCTCATTTTTATTTGAAATTTGAGAAAACAGAAACCCAGTGTGATGGGCCCACAGTTAATGGATAGCAGAGCCAGGGTTAAAATCCAGTGAATGCGTTTCATTGCCCTTCCCCCCACCCCATCACCCCTCTTAAGAGAGACTTCAAGTGCTTTGGCTCCTTTGTGGAGAAAGAATTCACTTTAATAAATTTCATTACACTCCTTTATATAACAGGGCTGTTTCCGGGTCCTGGCAGATGGTCCATAGTAACAGTGCTTTGCTGATTTGGTTGGAGCTGATCCTGTAAAATGAAAAATCTTGTGCAGCAGATGCCTTTCCCAGTTCCCGGCCATGGGAACCCAGCCTCTCCCAGGAAAGGCGCTGTAGCGGTGCTGCTTAGCGTCTCTGCTGTGACTCAGCGTGCACGCCCTGGGAGGTGGCTAGAACACTGTCAGGCTCGTGCAAAGGGTCACACTGGTGACCTGGAGTTTCTTGGCAGGTGGGGTGCCGGTAATGGGTTGGGTATTTCTTCTGGGGCCTGAGGGACAGATGGGAGCTGGGAGCAGCGTGGGAGGGAGATTAGCAGATGTGGAAGGGAAAGATAGGCTGTCCCGCCGTGGAAGTGGCCTGGTGGCCTTTCAGCCCATGAGGCCAGGCACCTCCAGATGATCACTTTGAGTGTAGCTGCAGCACCTGTCACATCCCTACCGGCTTTGACAGTGGACTCTCATGCCCAACCTCCACCAGCCACCTATATGGAAGGCACTGGGACTCTACACCCCCTTATTATCTTCCCTTCCCTGGTGAGCATGTGATCATAGGGCATTCTCTACAGGGCCTCTTCTGGCTGTGCTCCTTAGGGCCACTGCTTGAGGTAAGTGACAAATCCCCAAACCACTGACAGTTGAGTGGACATCACTTCCACAGGCTTCCTGACCTTGACCTGCTGCTCATTCTCACCCTTGCCATCATTCTCTCATGTGGGGGTGGGAGACTGCTCCCCTATCCTTGAGTGCTACTCTAGTAGGACCACAATCGATCTTTTATATCCACTTCTCAAGAAGAACCTGGGAGAGTTTCGGGAGAGGTGGGGTGCAGATAGGAAATTTGAGAGGAATCATCCAAAGTCGTGTCCAAAGATGTTCACAATGGCTGTCCACAAGTTAGCAAGTTAGTTCAGGACAGACCCTCTCCTCTCCTTGCTTCTGCTCGTGGGTGAATTATTTGTCCACCCAAAATTTGGGAGGTACCCCTGTCTCCTGTGTTTAAAGATCTTCATTTAGGCCTCCCATTAACTGAAAGCCAATTTCTCTTTGGGAGCTGAGGATGCAAATAGTATTTCTAGGGCATGTGGGATCTCTTGGGGTTTCAGAGGTGGGCCCCTGGCTTTCTAATAAAGCAATGTGCTTACCATGCCTGAGCTTTGCAGGATTTATTGGCCCCAGCTTAGAAATTGTGGTCTGCAGGGGGCACTGTGTTCCCCACAACCAGGGACTGGTTTTTTACTGGAGAACTCAAGGGCTCCTCTCTGCAGGCCCAGGCGTGTTTGGGAACTGGCTTTCCCTGGGCTGTGCTGTCTCCCAAGTCTCCTTTCCAGCTTCAGCCTCCCGCCCGGGCACTAAATCATCATCAGCAGCATGGCCTTACCAGCAGCTGGGTGTAGTGGTTGGCCTTTTTTCCCCCCTTCTTTTTTGGTACCTTCACAGAGATGGAAACTGCTGATAATCTTTTGCAATGGACAAAGACTGAAGTGAAGTCCAGGGTCAGGATGGCGGTTCTAGGTCGGGAGAAGAGAACCCCCCCGGGTGATGGAAGTGGGGATGTTTGTTTTTCCATTTCCCAGGCTTTGTACCTCCAATAAGCCAGCCCAGGGGCTAGGCAGGGAGGGACAGTGTGGGTCTCACCTGTCTCTGGTCTTCCATGCTGGGGGGCCCAGGGAGCCTTTGGTGATTAGCTCATGTAGGCAGCAGTGGAAATTTTGAGAGGTGCACTGCTACTTTTCCAAGAAGCTATGGATAGAATCGACTAGAAGTTAGGGTGGCCTGGGTTCCAGTCTTGCTTTACTTCTAACTCTGTTTGAACCTGGGTAGTAAGTCGCTTTCTTTACTAGACCTTACTTTTACCAGCTAGAAGCAGACAGGTTAGAAGTGTTCTGAGGTTCCTTCTTGTTCAGTCTCTCTGTAAGACTGAATTGGAAGTAAAGAATTTTGAACTTGTTCCCCTAATCTTGAACATGCGAAACCTCCCACTCTTTTCCAGGTCAGCAGTGCTCACTGCTTAAGGAGAATCACGTAAATGTGATTTTTACACCCAAGAACTTAAAGGCTGACTTCCTTCTTTCTTCTCCACATGAAGCAGTAGACAGAGTCTCCCCTGGGAAGCAGGAAACTGGGATTCTGGTTTTGGGTCTGTCGAAATACATCATGTGTCCATTCTCCTTTAGCCTCATTTTCACTTTTTCTAAAACGAGGGATTAGAGTCACTTCTTGGCTTCAGCCCCCACCCCAGTTGGCCCCCCCACCCCCCAGCCTCCTACTAGCTTTTCTGCAGGGTGTGATTCTTAACTGCAGAAGCCCTGGGGTATAGTTTCCTTTCTTGCTGGGAGGGAGAGAAGCAAGATTATTTTTTTAATTACGCAGCTAAGATTAGGCAGCAATCTACATTTTAAAATGTTATTAATAAGACTCTAAAAGTGTGTGAAGAAGCTTTGGAGTTTGAATGTGAAATGAGTTGGGAAACATCTGCAGAGGCCCCGGCCTCAATCAGAGATTTTTCTCCGGGTGCCAAGTGGCTGCTAGGTATGACTAACAGCCTGATGTGCTGCTGGGCCCAGAGGAACAGGAGCCCAGGCACTCAGCCAGAGCACCCCCCTGCCCCCCAACAGGGGCTCACTGTGCAGCCTCCCATGATGGTTATTTGCCAACTGGCTTTAGAGAAAGGGTGGTAGTCATAGCTTAGAGTTTGCAGACATGTTTATTGTCTCCTTTTTCATCATCGTCCAGAGAGTTAGGTAGAGCAAGTTTCATTGCCCCTGTGAGTTGGCTGAGATCTCTTAAATTTCCAATCCTTCCTTTAAAAAAGATGCTGTGCCATAGGGGAAAAGCCCCAGATGAAGTGGGGAGCCGGTCCTGGGCCGCCACCGCCTCAGCTCTGCCTGTCCCCTTTTCTTGTGCTTTATTGCTCTATAGCACGTACAGTCTTGGCATGGGCTATGCCGTATGTATTTTTTGTCCTTTGTGTCTATTTGCCTCTCACTAGAATGTCTGTTTCACAAAGAGAGGGAGTTTTGTCTTCATAGTGCACTGCTGTGGCCCTTAGCACCTGGTGGACAGTCAGTACTCAATAACTATTTGTTGAATATTATGAATACCTGGCTCTGTTTCCCAGTCACTTATGTGCCTTGGGAGTTATTTTCCTTAATTTTGTTATCTCTCTGGGGAGTTTCTTGGGATGGTCTCTGACATCTTTGGTGGCAGATAAAAGCCCCTGATAAGAGCTTGGCCTCTATTTCCTTTCTGCAAACATTTATCACCTGCTCTGGGTCGAGCCCTGTGCAGCTGCTGTGGAAAATAGGGAGAGAATAAGAAAGACCCATGTTCTCCACCTGCACTGGATTTTTTTTTTTTAAAGACTTACTTATTTATGTATATAAGCTGGGTGTAGGCCAGAGGTGTGGGGTGGTGAGAGGTTTCACCAGAGACAGAGTGGGGAGCAGAACAGGCAGATTGAAGTACACTGCTGAGGGGAGCAGCGGGCGAGGCAGGAGAAGTCTGCCTGAATCTCCCTGACCAGGTATCAAACTTGTGCTGCAGTGGCTCTGGCTAGCTTCATAGTGCTGTGCTTAACTCGTTGCGCCACCAAGGAGGCCCTGTCCTGGATATTATGGTTAGTCTTATGTGTCAATTCTTCTGGGCCATACGGTGCCCAGATAGTTCATAAACATTATTCTGGGTGTTTCTGTGAGGGTGCTCCTGGATGATATATTTTTTTTTTTTTAGATTTATTTTTTATTTATACATACAAGCTGGGGTACAGGCCAGAGGCATGGGGCGGCGAGAGGGCTCACCAGAGCCAGAGCGGGGAGCAGAACAGGCAGATCAGAAATACACTGCTGAGGGGAGCAGCGGGCGAGGCAGGAGAGGTCTGCCGCGCCATGTGGGATTCTCCCCATCTGGGCGTCGAACTCGCGTCGCCGCTGCCGACAGCTCCACAGCGCAGCGCTTAACCACTGCGCCACTGGGGAGGCCCTCCTGGATGATATTAACGTTTACGTCAGTGGACTGAGTGAAGCAGATTGCTGTCCTAATGTGGGTGGGCCTCACCCAACAACTGAAGGCCTGAATAGAACAAGAGGCTGGCTCTTCCCGAGTGAGAGTGCATTCTCCTGCCCGACTGCCTTCAAACTAAGCCATCAGCTCTGCAGAGTACGGACTCACCAGCCTCCATAGTCACGTGAGCCAGTTCCTCATAAGAAACCTCTCAGTGTAGTTCCTACTGGTTCTGTTTCTCTGGAGAACCTGGACTAATGCAGTGGGCAAATAAGGCAAATAGTGGGCAAATAGTTGTTGGTGCAGAGGTACCTGCCATCAAAAATCTCTTATTTGGTGGCACAGAATAGTTGTTGGTGCAGAGGTACCTGCCTCATGCCAGTGACCCTAAGGAAGGGATGACTCACTTTGACGAGGGGCTAATGGGATGCTCTAGGGAGGCAGTGGCACTTGAGCCAGGCCCTCAAGGGTGAGAAGGGCCTGTGTTGGTGGAACAAGTAGGCAGCCAGCATGGCAGATGAGGCTATGACGTGACCTTATAGGCCCACCAGGGAGGAAATGGGCGTGACCTTGACAACGGGGCAGTCTTCCAGCAAAGGAGAGCAAAGGTGCTTGGGGAGAGACTGAGTGGAGGCCAAGGGAGCCAAAACAACAACAGGGTTCCTGAGATGCCCTTATCTGGTTAGGGAGGAGAAACCATTCCTCCCTGCTTTTGTCAGGGAACCCCAACCCTGTGTGGTATAGAGGGTCCTACAGCTGCCAAGGGGGCCCTCAAAGTGCAGTCTTTTCTGACTCTTGTCACAGGTATCCCCAGCAGGACAGCTAATAAAGTCAGTGGTGAAATGGAGTGGCTGTGTGGGACACCTGGCGTGCTGTGGGTCTTCACTGTGTGGGCTGAGGGTGAGGCTCACTCAGTCACTCACAGGCAGCCGCTGTGCCAATGGCCCACTCGTGTATCCTGGTGACTTGGAACAACCTCCTGAAGTCCTATTGAAGGGGCATTTTCGAAGACCTGGTGAAAGTGGACCAATGCGATCTCTGCAGGGTGGTGACTGGGGACACCGACTCTGGCACTGGCTTCTGGATTGTGTCCAAGCTCTCCCACTGGCAGCTGTGTGACTGTGAGCCCGACACTTGATCTTGCTTTGCCTTAATTTCCTCACCTGTAATTTGAGGGATGTAGTAATGCCTACTCATGGGTGTTTTTGAGAACTAAATGGGCAATCATACAAAGAATTTCGCTTGAAATAAGTACCCTCAAAATATTAGCTGTCATCATCATCATCATCATCATTTTTATTGCAGCTTTGCTACTTACTAACTGTTTGATCTTAAGCAAGTCATTCAACTTCTGTATTTTGTCTTTTCTGTAAAAGGGGATTCCTACCAATCAGTCAGGGCTGATTAAATTGTGTGACTTAACGGAGGTGGCTAAGATAGTTCTGTGAAGAGTCAACTTTAAATAAATACATTCTCCTCAGTTCCTTATGTTTTTGTTCACTCTCTTTGCAGGTTGCTTCTTCTCTTGTGTTTAGAAGCTTTATTCCTGGATTAACTTTTTAAAAACTCCAGAAGTTTTGTTATGTGACATTGTTCACGATATGACTTTAGAGACTTGGGAAAATTTTACAAAGTTTTTTTTTTTTTTTTGGTATATTTTTGTAAATGTACAGCAAGCCCCGATTTCTACTTAAATTGTTCACTGTGTTAGTACCCTTTGATATTAGAGTGGATGTCACATTTAGACCAAGTATTCCAAAAGATGCCAATAAAATGAGATTGTATATCACTCATTTTGACACTAAGGAGCTTTAGAGGTCATCATAGACTTTAGATCAGGAAGATGTTTCAGAGGCCATCTATTTCAGTCTGCTTGGTCTATGGGTGGGAAAATGAGGCACCTCGGAGAGAGGGGACTTGCTCAACGTCATGTAGCCTAGAAGGAAAGCCAGGCTTATTTTCTGAGCCTTAGGGTAAAGCTTCCTCTCTTCTTCAACTCTTCTTCCTCTCTTCTTGTTTCACTGCTCTTCTTCATTGCTCTCCTTTTTCTTAGTCTTAATTTATCCAAATCGTAGTACTTAACATGTTTCTGATGTGCCAGATACTGTGCTTGAATCTTACAGAAATCCAAAATTCTACAGTAGAGCCTTCCGTGTTCTTCCTTTTCTCAGTGAGTAGAGGAATTGACCCTAAGACATCAGTAGATGGGAGTTGGCGGGGATGATTTGACAAATTGGTAGAAACTGTGGGTGGAACTGTGGAAATCCTTGATAAGACTGTGATGTTCAGTTTGGGGGAATAATAGTAGTACTGGCTAACATGTACTATTATGTGTCATGTGCTTTATGCAAAAGTATCCTTCCCACAACTTTTCAAGGTAGACGTTATCCCTGTTTTGCAGATGTTGAGTAATTTGTTTAAGATTATGGAGCCTACACATGCCGAAGTTCAGTAGCGGTGAGCAAGAAGTAGGTAGGTAGAGGGAGTTAGATGCATGTGTTCTTTTGTTAGTTCAGGTAATGTTTCCTTGAGCACCTACTTCATGCTGGGCATTACTCTAGGTATCAGGGATGAGCAGAAACAGTTGCTGCTATCAGAGAGCTGGCTCTCTGACGAGGAGACAGAATTGAATCAAATAGTCCTCCTCATGAGTGTACATTTATAAACTGAAGTAAGCGCTTCCAGGATGAAGATCATGGCTCTGTGAGATTGCTGCACAGAGGATCTGATCTGGCTTGAGTCTTACCAGAGTTGAAGAGTAAGTAGGAGTTGACTAGATGAACAGGGTTGGGAGTAGTGGGGACAGGCAGGGTCAGAGAGGAGCAGGGAGTGGCTTGTGTGACTAGCTCTGGCACCTGAGCTCTCTCCTTCCTCAGCTGGATGACTCAGGCCATTAATTCTGTGCTTGACCAGCTCTTGGTCATTATCATTAGGCTTATTTTCATAAAATTTGTCACATAGCAGAAAAGGAGGAGTTACAGAAGTTCTAGATCTTTTCCCTGCCAGAGTGATGGCTTTTTGTTTGTTTGTTTTTTAATATAATGTCACCACTATTTGCTAACTCCATTTTGATATCTTCAATGACGTTCTGTTCCCTTTCGGGACAAATTTTATTAAGAAAATATGGATGTTCCTTATATTACACTGTGCTTTATCTTCTTGCTACCTTCGGGGCTTCTTTCCCTAGAACATGGTAGAAATTCCTCTTGCCCAAGGAGCTCAGATATTGCAAGTGGCTTCTTGCTGTATCTCTGGCCATGGTACCTGCCTTTATCACCATTCCAGGCAGCCCCCAGATGGATGGTGAAGGAAGCTGGCTCCTTGAATATTTATCATCCACCCACCTCATTGAGTCTTCTTCGGCTTCAGAGCCCCCGCCCCCCATTCTGTGCTTTGTACCTAGTAGACATTCTCCCATGCGCTCCCTGTTTATTGATATTTGACTGTTTGGTGTGATATTTGCAAAAGGCCCCAGAGGAGTGAAATTATTTGATAGTGAAACAAAATTTCATGATTCCCACTGTTGGGACCCCTGATCAAGCACATCTGCCCCTTTGTCTAATTCTTTTAACAGCACGACCACCTTCCCGCTAACCTTGAAATCCAAAAATCTCAGAGTGGTGTTTATTTCCTCCTGTTTCCTTTCTCTCAGGTCTAATGGGGTGCCAACCTTTGCAAATTTTTACTTTTGTTTCCTCCTGTGACTTCAACCCTAGTTATAGCTCTGATGCCTCTGAGGCTCGTGTTATTGTAAACAAGGTAGTGTTTCCTTTCTTCCTTCCGTTTTTACTTACTACCTCTGTGACTTTGGTAAGTGCCTTGTTCTCTGTCAGTAAAATGGGGCTGGTAAGAGTATCTGTCTCATGGGGTTGTTGGGAGGGGTAGTCAGGGACCTATACAGAGAATGTTTAGAACAGTATATAGAGAATTCTTAGAACAGAATGCTTAGGCACATAGTAAATGCTGCGGAGGAAAGTGTTAGTTTTGAGTATTATTGTTACTGATTCCCTCTACTCTTTTGCCGGTCATATTAACCCCAAAGATCCTTTCATCAGGCCATACCCTTGCCCAGAAATCGGCAGTCTCCCCTGCTTTGTTTTGCAGCAGTCCCTGAAATGAGTGTGCAGTGCCAGGATGTGGGAAGAGGAAATTAGGACTTCTTTTATGGTTCTCTCATTCTTTAGTTTTTCTACTTTTTCGTATGTTTTACACTGCATATGTTTAAGTAAGGGTATGTATTTATAGTGTGTAGGTGTGTATAATGCAGGTGCATACTTTAAAAAGAGAGGGATATACATATATCAGTAACATGTCAAAAATATTTTACTGATAGGGGAATGCAAGCAAATGGATTTGGGGACCCTAGGGAGGGAAGTGCCCCCAACCTGGCAGTGCTGACTGTCTCCCACTCCCTTCTGCATGATCTCTCTCCACCTGCTCACCTTCTGCCTTTGGATTTATGTCATTTTTCATCCATCTCCCCACTCCTAGAATATTCTCCCATTTTCTTTTACTCTCCAGGAATTCACCTTAAATGCCTCTTGTTCCATCCAGCCTGCCAGGACCATTCTGGCTTGAAATGCTTCCTCCAGCCTCCCCAGGTATTCTTTGTCAACACTACTCATTTGGCCGCTGCTGTTTTCTACATTACTTGGACCTTAGGCCATGTATATTTCTTGGCTCTGAATTTATTCTATGTTAGTTCTGGCATGGACATTCCTTTAAATTATATTTTACTTGCTGATTTTATTTTGTGCCGTTTGTCATTTCTGTGGCGACACATACCTATGTTTTTTGGATGACATACATCTATTTTTTTTAAATCACCATCATATATTTTTTAAAAAAGTTTATTTATTTATTTTTAAAAGATTTATTTATTTATGCATACAAGCTGGGGTACAGGCCAGAAGCGTGGGGCGGCAAGAGGGTTCACCAGAGACAGAGTGGGGCGCAGAACAGACAGATCGACAGAAATACACTGCTGAGGGGAGCAGCGGGCGAGGCAGGAGAGGTCTGCCACGCCATGTGGGAATCTCCCCTGCCGGGCATTGAACTTGCATTGCCACTGCCGTCAGCTCCACAGCACATCACTTAACCGCTGTGCCACCAGGGAGGCCCCCATCATATAATTTTTTAAGGAAAATATTCCTTTGTTACATTGGTGATCTGGACCTCCTTGAATTTGCAGCATGCTTCAGCTTGAGACAGACATAATCTACAGTATATTAATGAACATTTTCTGTATTTGAATTCATTGTTTTTATTGACTCCGGGTGGTCTAAAATCATAATACTTGTGCGTAATGCTTTTGTTTCAGTGCTTATAGTCCTGGGTTCTGCATGGCCTACTAGGATGGAGGCCATTCTCGTAGGAAAGCTAGATGGTACACAGAACATAACTACTTAGTCTGGGTTTTCCTGCTTCTCAACCACTGTGAGAAGGGCTGTTTCATCAGTTAGTCTCGTCAGTCTGATACCAATTGTGGAGTCACTGAAACTTCTGCTGGTCTTGGAGTTAGGAGATACAGGTCTAAATCTTGATTCCACCATTTGTTGGTTGTTTGAACTTCACCAAATCGTTTAACCCCTCGAGTCATTTAACACCATCTGTAAAAGAACTTCATAATCTATACGACAGAGAATTGTTATGAGGATTCACTGAGATAGAGTCTGTGAATGTACCAGACACTTGGGGGGTGGTCAGGAAATACCTGTCTAAAAGACAGTGGAAAATAGAAGAGCCCCCTCCATCTTCTGTGAGCATTCTGATGGAGAGTGTATTTTGGGGAGAAACAGACAGCTTTAGAGAGGCACCTACCAGACTGAGCAGCAGCTTTAGGCTGGAGACCAAAGCCTGGACATCCAGTCGTCCTGGTTTCTGGGCTTGTCTCTAATAGAGTGTCTATGGCCTCCCCAGGGAGGATGAAGATTAATTAGTTAATCATGGTAAAGTGCTTTGAAGGTGAAAAGTGCTACGTAAGGAGAATGATTGAGTTGCTATTGGGGATGTAATAATGGCAGCTTCATAGTCTGGCAGTCCTGCCTGTCTTGAACATCAATTATCAATAGCAGAGAAGGTTCTAAGATGTTTTATTTGATAAGAAAGAATCCATTGTGAGATTTGTAATAACACAGTTCTTTCTGTAGTCTTACAGATAGCAACTTGCCATCAGAAGAATGCTGGGGTCACTTGAGAAGTATGAGTCTCATGCTTTGGCTTTTTGGGGATCTCCTTGCTAAGGCAACCTGGTTGTCAGTTCTAGTTAGCTCAGGTGGATGGGCGGTTTTCCAATTTTGAGTGCTTTGTGGGTCCTGGGAATGTGGGTTTTTTCAGGTCTCCTCCTGCTGAAGCTAAGGGACAGTGCTGAGTGTCTGTCTGGAGAAGTGGACCAGTGTGGGTTACTGATGCACAGGTGTGCCTCCGTTTAGTGGAGAGAGAGGTGGCTTAGCTGTGTGATCCTGGGCTGGCCAAGTGAAGAAATCTGAGTCTAATTTGCTCACCTGTTAAATGCGAGCTGAGTAGTTGGTGAGAACAATAATAAAGGTGGCTCACAGCAGGGCGGATTTCTCCCATTCCCTGGAAAATTGGGGAGTTAAGAAAGGAGCCACAAAACTGGTGTACGTGAGCTGGGCTCTATGCTGAGTCATAGCTTAGCAGGCCGGTAATGTAAGGCAAGGGCACCCATGGCAAAGGAACAGCACATGCAAAGTCAGGAAACAGTGCATCTGAATGGGGCCACTCCCAGCTCTTGTAATGCGACTGGTTCCCCATGGGACTCTGTTCTCGCTTTGAGGAAACCCAGAAGTCAGATTCCTGGGAGCTTCATGGTCTCTGTGTTGGTGTCCGTGAGCAGATTGATCCTGAGAACTGTATCCCTGCAGTCATCTGACATTTCCCCTGTGAGTTTGTGGTTGTTTTTTTGCTGACACTATAAACCATATGTTGAATGTAGGGCCAGATGAAGCTTTGGTACTAAATACAGAGTATGTAGTAGATTTGTCTAGAATTTAATATGCATTACTTGGTGTTTTGTCTCTTAAGCAAAGTTTTTCTTTGTTAAAATAAACATGTATAAAGAATTTATACAGCGCACATGGTTATGCATATTTATTGCCTAGAATCTGTTAATAATCTATGCCTCATCGGATTTTGCATTTCTGTTGAAATAACAAATGCGGCACTTGGTACAACTGAATTAGTTTGGTGAATTTTCTCTTATCTGGGAGAAGAGAGGACATATCTGTTTTTCCAAACTTTGTTTTCTTCTGTTGTCTTTAGCACTGACCAGCTTTCCAGGTAGTGCATCTGGGGGACGGAATGCTCTTCTGGCTCCCTTCAATGCTGTCCTTTTTCCTTCTTCCCTATTCCAGTCCCACTGGCACACATGGACACTTGCCTAGGGACTGTTAGAAATGCTCCTTTGGGGAAGAGCATAGAAAGGCCCTCTTGAGTTATGTGGAAGGGAGAACACATGAGACTGACTGTTAATTGAACTCAGAGTAAGGCCCTAAGAGATTGTGAATGGGACAAGTCAGAAGCCTGGAAAACTTCAAGATATTTGACGGGAACTCTGGATAGAGTGAGAGAGGAGAGGAAGAGAACCGTAGAGAGGCAAAGCACGTGGAGGATGTGGGGAGGGGAGGTATTGGGCAGGCCAGGAATCGTGGTTGGAGTATTACCTGTAGTCCTATCTGTATCTCTTAAAATGCAGGAAAACAGGCTTTGGAATCAATCTCTGGTACTCATCACTTGTTTGATTTTGGACAAGTCATCTCTCCCCTCTGAACCTCAGTTCTGAGATATGTAAAAATGCAGATACTCTGTTTATAGGAAGACAGGGTCTGCTACGTAGTAGTTGGTATTAAAATAAAGGTTCACACCTTCTCTTGTAATTCATTGCCTTCCTCAGAGAGCTTAAATGTGGAATGTAGCCATAATTTAGATATATATATATATTTTTTTTTTTTTCCCCAGAAACTGGCAAGGTGTTTACCTGGGGCCGTGCAGACTATGGTCAACTAGGGAGGAAGTTGGAATCTCATGAAGGCCGGAAACTAGAACAGCAGGAGTCACCCCTTTCCATATCCAGGCCACAGAAGAGTACCCCCTCGTCTCTGCATTGCTTAGCAGGAGCAACCGAGGTAGGAAGTGTCTTCCCATTGATGTGATGCATCTCTTTTCCTTATCATTCAGTGAAGTGTTTACTGAGCGCCTCCTCATGCCTATAATCTAGGCATGACAGTAGGTTCCTTGCAGAAAATTAAAGGAGTCCTTGTCTTCCAGTTACTTACTGCAAGGCAGATTGTGTATAACTTCTAGAGAGAGATTCAGAGTACTCTAGATCCACTTCAAAAAGTGGGAAATGAGTTTATCTTCTTTCCATGCTGAATAGTATTCCATTGTGTATATGTACCACATCTTCTGGATCCAATCATCTATTTTTGGACATCTGGGTTGCTTCCATACCTTTGCTATTGTGAACAGTGCTGCAATGAACATACGGGTGCATGTATCCTTTTGGATTAGTGTTTTTGTATCCTTTGGGTAAATTCCCAAAAGTGGGAT
>PVIJ01009185.1:0-68497 GCA_004024925.1 Scalopus aquaticus | reverse complement strand
AGGAAATGCAAATCAAAACCACTATGAGATACCACTTCACACCTGTGAGGATGGCACACATTAAAAATACAGGCAACAACAAATGCTGGAAAGGATGTGGAGAAAAAGGAACTCTTCTACACTGCTGGTGGGAATGTGAACTGGTCCAACCACTATGGAAAGCTGTATGGCGATTCCTCAAACTGCTAAACATGGAGCTCCCATACGACCCAGCCATACCACTTTTGGGAATTTACCCAAAGGACACAAAAACACTAATCCGAAAGGATACATGCACCCGTATGTTCATTGCGGCACTGTTCACAATGGCAAAGGTATGGAAGCAACCCTTATGTCCAAAAATAGATGATTGGAATAAGAAGATGTGGTACATATACACAATGGAATACTATTCAGCATTCAAAGATGATAAACACATGCAATTTGCAGCGACATGGATGGAATTAGAGGGGATCATACCCAGTGAAATAAGCCAGAAAGAATGGTTTCACTTATAACAGGACTATAAGGAAACCAAATAGGAGAGAGACACTCAGCTGGGGGCGGGGGGGAGGAAAAGGGCACAAAATGGAATAGAAAACACCACAAGGGACCATGGAGATGGATCACGGGTGAATTGGTGGTGGGTTACCCAAGGGGAATACAAAATGTAAAAGACATAAATAACAATAAAAATATATATTAAAAAAAAAAGATTTATTTATTTATGCATACAAGCTGGGGTACAGGCCAGAGATTGGGGCAGTGAGAGGGTTCACCAGAGAAAGAGTGGGGAGCAGAACAGGCAGATTGACGGAAATACACTGCTGAGGGGAGCAGCAGGCGAGGCAGGAAAGGTCTGCTGTGCCATGTGGAATCTCCCCAGGCCAGCGTCGAATTCGTGTGGTCGCTGCTGACAGATCCACAGCGCAGTGCTTAACAGCTGCGCCACCAGGGAGGCCCTTAGTTTTCATTCTAAGTCAAATTGGGTTTCTGGTACACATTATTCAAAAACTATTTTTACATAGGAAGAAGTCCAAACCTGTCTTTACATGATTCCCCTTACCCACCAGCAGCACAGAATCTCACTATTAGATCAAAGGACATTTGCCTAGTTTCCGCAATCCTCTTCTGAATTTTTCCCTAAGTAAGTTCTAGACTTTTCCCTTAAGTGACTCTTAGAATACTTTTTTAAAAAAGGCTATTCTGATGTCACAAAATGCTCAAAAAATGTGTACATGAAAGTGCCCATTATGTAACAGACATCATATCAGGCAATGTCAATTACAAATGTGTATTATAAAGTCCCTATACCATCTCAATGCACAACAAGCAGAGGACAAGGAGTTTGGTTAAAAGCAGCTTTATCCCTCAAAATGAACTGAGGCAATACTGGAAGATATGACACCCAGGATCTGGTGCTAAGCCTATAATTAACCACCAGTGACCTTGGACAAGCCACTTAGAATCTCTGGGCCTCAATTACGAAATAAGCAAACAGGACCCATGTCTCTTGGTTCCAAATAGCTATGATTTAAATTTCTTTTTCTATTCAAAAAATAGCAAAAAGATAAATAGATAACAGCTTTATTACTCATTATCAATAAGTATAGTAGGTTCTTATCACCTTTCAATAAAACTAACGTACAGGTAAATATGCAACATGACCATTACCACAATCACCAATCTCAGTAATTCAGAGGAAATCAAAGTATAAATAATTATTAAGGAAACAAAATGGTGAAGCATTTGTAATTAGGTGAAAGAACTGTTTCATCAACCTAGATGCCCAGGATAAAGAAGTTGGGGTATATATACTCAATGGAATACTACTTAGCTATTGAAAAAAATGAAATCTTGTCTTTTGTGATAACATGGATGGAACTTGAGGTAATCATACTAAATGAAACAAGTGAGAAAGTAAAAGACAATTACCACATAGTTTTTCTCATATGTGGAATATACACAAGCATCACAAACTAAAAAATCTCAACAAAACACTCTGACTAGAAAAATGCAGTGGTTAACAAAGCGGGAAGAGAAGTGTTGAGTGGAAGCAAAGAGTAGAGGGTGTCAACTTGATAGTGGGAATGGCATTAGGACTTAGGTGGTGCGTGAAGTAAGATGTCTACATTAATCCTGGTTAGTGTGCCCTCCTCCCAATTTATATAGTTTTATAAACCAGTATAATTTTATTAAATAAAAAAATGAACTTTTTCATAAGAACAACTTCTGTTTCACTGACCAATATCTGACATGGTAGGAGAAAAGAAAAAAGGATGGCTGTTAACATAGTGTATGAAAAGGATGCAAATAGAAAGAGAAGGATGAAAGAAAGTAACTATTTGGAAAAAATTTCTTGTGTAGATAAAACTTGCCTAAATATTTCTAATTTACTTCCTTACCTGACTGCTTGTCCTTTAAAGCTGTTTTACACATTTCAATGCGGGCAGAGTGATAAGGAACATAGCGATCCTGTAGTGATCCCACTAGCACAACATTTTTGAAATAATGAAGCCCTGTGAAGAGAAAACAGACTTATAATGCAATAATTAACCAGATTTAAAATAATTAGTATATTAAATGACCAAAAAATTTCTTCAGTAGTGCTGACTCTTTTAAATTTCTTGCTCAATTCTGTCTCTGAATTTCTATATGATCTCTACACTGCTACACCCTAACTGCATTGTGTGTAGTTTGTGCTGACATGACAAAATGTTTGTATGGAGTAAGGAGGAGGACTGTGGTGTGACAGTAGGGGAGAAATTAGATATGGCATTCTCAAATTCTGTAGGAAGTATTTCTGACATTCTTATTTTCAAAGGGATATTCTTTGAGGCTTAGAGACATTTTCCAAAGAAACAATATTATACCTTTATAAAAACAAACACCCTTTATGAAATCCCTTAAAGCTGACTTTTTACTTTAAGTTCTCATTTGCCTAATATTACTCATATTTTCTCTGTTTAAGTATGATGTCAAGGGGATATATGCTTTGACTTTTCAATAATATTGTGATTCATCTATAGACTTTTGTCAGGTTACTCTAGTTTTATTTTTAAACTAGGAAAATTTATGGCTTCTGACCATGGGATTTTGTTAATTAACTCATTCAAATACTAAAACCATGTTCTTGACCTCTTTAGTACCCAGTAACATTCTAATTTTATTATTTGGCTCAGACTAGTAAAAAAAATTATGTGATTATTAAGTAAGATAGAAATCAATAATGGCATAATGTTAATACGTTAGAATTGGGATGTGCAGTGCACTGAAATTGTTCTGGAATAGGCCAGAGTAAAATGCTGATACTTTTTGCCCAGTGACCCAGTGAAATTCAGTTTTTTAGAGGTAGATCAATTGTAGAGACTACTATAAATCCAGAGTATAAGTCTTTGTAGAAGTTCTCCTTACTCCTTGGATCTTAAGGATCCTAATTATGAAAAGAGTATGAACCTACACACAGCCAGATAACTGCATATACTCTTTATGATAAATGTAAGTTTTTCCTTTTTTCAGATGGGAAGAAACAACTTTGTGGTAATTTGAATATGTTAAATCCAAGAGCAATATTGAGACACTAAAATTTATGTAATAGGACCTAATTCAACTGCATAAACATTTAAATTCAGATTTTAGAAAAATGTTAAGAAAAACTGATTTTTTTCCCTTTATCAACATAATGAGACAAATTTCATTCTACTCTTGACATCATTAAATAGAGTCAGCATTACTGGTATTTTGTGAATCACCTACTTCCTTGAGCAGAGGTTTTCACACTGGTATACCTTAACTCCCAGGAATAATTTAAGACTCTCCATGGCATAGATGGGCACTGATAACTTTTAAGGAAATTGATTTCAGATCCCAACTTCTGCATAAGCACTTTTCTAAAAATAATTTGTCCTTCTCCCATCTTACAAAACAAAGATATTTTTCCAGTCTATTTTTGATCTTCTTGTGGTGTATGACTATGGGTTATAAAGGTCTCAGAGGATCCGAGCAAAAATTTGAGTAAAATTCAACTTTTTCTAACAAAATCTAAGTTTGATTTGACTGACTGAGAATAAAAAGTGACTCTGTCAATTAGATTTTGTGGCACACATTACGCATAAACTGAAGGAGCTAAATCTCCAACTCAAGTTGAGTGTGTTGTCTATATATTTTTATGAAAATATAATTATAGCAAATATATTCTACCTGATATTCCAGAATATATAGTCTTTGCAACTATTTAAAATCATAGAAAATAATTTCAGTGTCACCCTGTCCTATGGTACACCATCTTCATGTACCATGTGTTTTAGGTACTATGCTTTTTGAATCTAAGTACAATGTTATTACTGATATTTTATCCCAAGCTGCATGAAATCAGTCATGTAATCACATAACTGCCTTTTAATTTATCTTTAAGCTGTGTATTTGTGTTCTCCATAAATGGTTACCATATTACACAACTGCAGGGGCACCATCCACATGAACAACACTTCTTGGAGCTGTGCACTGCAATCTGTGGCAGCTTTGCTTAACGGAAGTTCATTTTTATATTTTCCTAAGTGACTATTTTTCCTCAGACTGCCAGCTAGTATCTTCTATTACCTCTTCAATTTTACCTTATGATCTTGCTTCCTATTTCACTAATACAGAAGAATCTGATGACAGGGACTCCCCGGTGGATTAGGGGTTAAGTCTCAGCACTAACACCATTACAGCCGGAGTTTGATCCCAGGCCAGGGAGCTAATCCACATGTGGCGCAGCAGACCTCTCCTGACTTGACTGCTGCTCCCCTTAGCAGCATATTTTAGAAAATCCACCTGCTCTGCTCCCTACTGTCTCTGGTGAATCCTCTTGCCCTCCCCTCTCTGGCCTACACCCCAGTTCTTGTATGCATAAATAAAAAAAAATAAAATCTTAAAAAAAAGACTCTGATGAGAGTGTCCACATACTATCACTTTAACACAAGCCAATCCTGTGTTTACCATCCCTGTGTTTTTACGTGGTAGGTTTGCATTTTGTATTAGCCAAGAATCAAGTAGGTTTGTATTTTGGATTAGCCAAGATATCAAGTTAGCTAAATGTACTATGACTCTTTTTGAATCTTTGGTTTCAACTCCTGTTTAGCAGTGTTGGCAAAGAGGGCAAAAAGTCAAAATGAAACACAGTAGTCCCCAAAATTGCACAGCTGGTGGGAATTATGGAAGTACTTCATTTGAGATAAAGGCTAGCTAATAAAAATGTCTGGAGTCTTTATTTCAGGAGCCTTATAATCTAGGTTCATCTTTTTTGCACATACACTGATTTTACCTCTTCAAAGACAACCGAGTTAATGGTCTTTGGGTTAGTGTTTCACTCAGCCCCTGAAGTTTCCTCATACTTGGTTACAAAGGCTAATACTTGGCTATTTTTAGCTGAAAAGTTACCTCTATCTTGGGAAACAAGGTTCCTCATCTATAATACGAGATAATTTAACTATAAAAGTGTCTAAATATTTTGGGTACTTTTCAGAATTACCAAGGAAAAAATATTAAAGTAAATCTGCGATATTTTTCCAAACTGTATAGTAACATGGTTTATATATGAACATTATAATGGCAACTTTTACTTTTATTATCTTTGTCTTCCTGATATTTTTGGCTTATTTTTTTCCGAAATTTTAATGAGTTTTGAGTAATCCGTATAGACCCACTTTTTGTTAGTCTCTGAACTGACTATAGCTGTGATTCTAAATTGGTGGTTTTAGACTTTAAGGGACATTATTCAGTGCCTGGAGACATTTTTTGCTGTCACAATCATCGTGTGGAAGACGTGAGGGTGAGGAAGGGTGAGTATGCATTTAGAGGTCAAGGATGCTACCAACCCCATGACAAAGAATTATTCAGCCCAGAATGTTAGTAATGCCAGAGATGAGAAAATCCTGTGGTTTTTAAATTGACATGTTTTAAGCATTTATTTTAAATACATTTGAATTTCCTTTGTAAATACTATGTGATACTGATTCTTTTGTACACTTTTAGAAACAAAATGCAAATGTTATTTACAAATCAAGTGATACCTATTATTAAATAGCTCCGTTATCTGCTGGAAGACTATCTTGTGCCACAGTAGCACAGCAGGAATCTTCTTTAATTGTTATATTTTATTTGTCAGAATTCAATAGCTAGTCAAGAGATTCTAAGCAGATGTTTTTAGGAAGATCTTAAAATAAAGGTATTTTGTTTTTGAAATGTCAACAATAAATAGTTCTTATGTGGCTATTTTTGAGCTCTCACCATGGAATGCAAGACCCCATGAGTCCATGATCCGTCTTTCTATGTAATCTTGACAGCTTCCCCAATGTCATCACTTAATAATCTACATGGATATTTGACCTTCTACATTGTTTCATCTTTCTTTCCCTTGCCATTCAATGCTGATATGTTAGTATGTCATAACTACACAGTATAAATTACTTATAGATTCAAACAGCAATCTGTAGAATACTATAGGTTCTTTGGTCAAAAGTAGTTTTAAAAATTCAATGTTTAATTGTAACGACTTATAAAAAAAGTTTCCTCTTAAAAGTAACATTTAAGAGCTCTTTACCAGTTCTACTGTGTTCATAAAACAAAAAAGGAGGATCACACACTTAATATATGATTTTTACAAAAAGTATAACATTTCACAATTGTTTCAGAAATCACACAAATCATTTTTAGGCTTTTAAAAACTTCCTTAATTTTAAAATAATGATAGTTTTTAATTAAGGAAAGCTAGTAACTAATGATACATTGCAGAGAAAAAGACTACTTTAAAAGGAAGACCCACAAGGAAGGTTTTACTTAAATTAACAAAAGGGAAGAAAGTGGAAAGCTGCATTTTGCTTTAGATGGTTAATTTTAGGCTTTCCCACTGAAAAGAAAATTGGTCATTCAGAAGAAATAGGCAGTAACAGGAGGAGGGCCATCCAAAAGTTGGTTGCTTTAGCAGAGTACAATAAAGAGAAATTATCACTAGGCTTTTCATTGTTTAGAATACCTGAGAATTGCAGCATTTTGGTTAAACATTGCTGCTCTATGTTTTCCTGTTTTATTTACTTGTGTTTCTGATATGAACCTACATATATCCTACATATATATACATACATACATACAGGTGCCGGGCGGGAACAACAGCTCAAGAGAGACTAGTTCCAATCCATGACAATATAATTAAAAAATTAATTAATGAATTTTCTAATAGATTTATTGATATTTAAAGTTGCAATTAGAAATTGCTTTTAGATTTTGAAAATATACATTAATAGTTTAACATGACACAGTTTGAACTGTGTATAACTGCTTACTAGTTTTATGCCCTCAGGCAAGTCACTCAACCTATCTTTTTTCAGTGTCTTCATCTGTAAAATGGGGGTATTAATATTCCTACTTTATAAAGTTAAATAAACTAACATGTATAATGTGCTCAGATGGTACCTGGAATATAGTAAGTACTCTATGTGTGTTAGTTATTATAATTTATTCCCATACTTTAGTATGATATAATGTATTAGCATGCTTTTAGAAAAGTCTTCTTTGATGTTATTTTTCTATTAAAACTATTAATTCAGTTCAGGTGTATACTAGCAAACTCATACTTGGTTATAAACAGAAATCCTGAAACATAAAAAATTTTAATAAGTCAGTTTTAATATTTTTTATAGCTAGTAGTATTGTATAGATGAGCTTTTTTTTAACATTCTGTTAAATCTCCTAAAATAAATTTATGATGCTAATGTGAAAGCAAATGCTACAATGTAAAATACTATTATTTTTGTTCAGACACCTCTTCATGTAGAACTATTTTCATCATTTACCATTTGTCCAGCTTTGTGTTTTCAGAATGATAATCATTAACATACATTACCTCTTTTAATTCTTTAATAAACTTATAAGGAAGATAGTATTATTCCCATTTTACCAATTATGAAACTGAAGCCTATTTAGAATATGTATCTGTTAGTTTTCAGTTAGAACTAATATCTATGTGTGATTTCAAAGTTTGACTATTAAACATTGTTAGGTTGATACAACCACAGGGTAGGTAACAAATGAAAACCTTGTAAGCAAGAGGTTTAACTAATTCTTAAGAAATAAATCAAGTATAAAATACCTACTCATAACTATTAATAATTATAAACTTAGTAGTACAAGTATCTGTTCAGATAGGGGAAGACAATGATCACAGGATTTTCACAGTAAAATTTTATAGTAATGCTTTCTCCAGAGTTTTTATTTTCTAATGTTGCTATTAATGCTAATTAAATGTTGCAAGTTTTTGACTTTCATAATCCCTTTAGACTTTTATATATTTCCTAATCTATCAGCAGCAGTGTACAAATTCCATAGTTACACACCAATGGCTCATCAATAAGTTTTTCTCACATAACTAAATGCTACATTTGATTTTGTAAAAATATCTTACAGTTTTATGAATCAAGCACATTTTCCTGTGCACTGCTGTAAAAGAGGCATCTCCATAAAAAGGTGAGGCTCCATATTCCCTGTCGTACCTAATGACATATGGAGCTGAAAGGCACTCAGGTGAAGATATAGAACACTTGCAGGACAAACAGAGGATGATACACAGGAAGAGACACAGGAAAGGAGAGACAAACAGAAGAGAGACAATGTGGAGAAGAAGGGGAAGAGCTTTTTAACTTTGGATTTGCACCAGGGACTTGGAGGAGACACATGGAGGAAATACATGTAGAAACACTTGCAAGAGACATGTGGGCAAGAGAAACATGGGGAAGCTGATAAAGGCAGGTATTATTATCCTGATTTGTACTTTGATTTTGCTCCTTTCATTACAGACTTGCCTGGCCCCTTTTAGTCCCTTCCTATGGTTCCCTGCCAGAAGACGCCTTATACTTGTGCAACCTTTTAGGCCTTCATGGTCCCACTTGGGCCAACCCTGTTTGGGCATTTACACATGAGAGGATGGGTAACTTTAGGTATTTTACTGGGAAACTATTATCCTTTCTTTTCTTTCCTCTTCATGGATACTAATCCTATTAAATTTCTTTTATACTTTAGTATGCTTTGTCATTTTAGGCACTGATGGCCAGACCACATTAGAGCATTCAAGTTTGGAGGCCCTGGGGTGTCCCTCAGTCTGCACGCTAACAGTGAGTAACTTATTGTTGCTTTATAACCTGAGAAACAAAATAATGAAACTTGATCAATAAAATAACTTATTGCACTGATTCTACTAAAATAGAACACACGAAATAACCATTCCCAAATCGCCTTCTCACATTAATTATAACATTTAAGGTAGCATCCTGAAAAGACTAAAATAACTGAAATGTTGACTAATTTCAATTATTAATTGTATCCAATTTTCACATCAAAAGTTTCAAGAGCCGGACAGATAACATAGGTGATAGAGATTAAGATAAAAAACAGATAAACTTAAATTTATAAGTTCAAGTTAATTCAGACTTAAAACTATAAGTCACTGATTGTTTCTTACCATATGACATTTGACCTGTCTTTGGATACTGAAAATAATGTTAATATTATTCACTGATTCAATAGGTTTATAGCAGACAATTAGTTGGAAGAATGACAGTAAACAGTAAGTATGTCGAAGTAGGAAAGGGTAATCAGGATAGATCCTACTTTAAGAGGTTAAGATATAGAAAAATTACTCACGAGAGAGAAACTATTGATATAATGGCTATGATAAAACATGCTCATATATAATAGTGAAGGAGTTCAGAAGTATACTCAGGATTTCATGGTATTGATCTGCATGTCTATGTGATCCTTTTTGGTAGAGCTCAACAACCTAGGTAAAGAAACTGTAATACAGGTTTTGCTGGAAAGCTATGATGGAAAAACAAGGGCTAATAGTGTATTAAAGTTAAAAGTGATAATTGATGGAGTCTGAAACAGTTCAGGAAAAGAGTAAAACCATGAAAGACAGACTAATGTTAAGAAACAGAATACAGATATTAAATGAATCTAAAAATAGGGACCTCCCTGGTTGTACAACGGGTTAAGTCTCAGCACTATGAAACTATCCAGAGCCACTGCAGTACAAGTTTGATAACTGTCCAGGGAGCTTCCCACACGGTGCAGCAGACCTCTCCTGTCTCACCTGCTGCTCCCCTGAGAAGTGTATTTCAGTGAATCTGCCTGTTCTGCTCCCCACTCTGTCTCTGGTGAATCCTCTCACTGCCTACACCCAGCCTGTATGCATAAATAAATCTTTTTTAAAAATGAGTCTAAAAATAGAGATAAAGGGAATGAGAGAATAAGGATAGGATATTATAGTAATAAAATGAACCAATAGCTGAAATTTCTAGGTGGAGTGTAGCAAATGGGAACGGAAGGTTACTAGAGTTTAGGAAGGCTCTATAATGCTTGAATTATCTAAACAGTTGACTCCTTGAATAATCAAAAATAATGCCAAGATCTATGAAGAGGTGAAGGGCGGGTAAAATGGGTAAAGGGAATCAAAGCACAAACTTTCAGTTATAAAATCAATGTTATTTGTATGTGATGTATATCAAGGCTACTATTGTTAATGAACGTAACTATATACTTGAAAGTTGCTGAGAGAGTAAATCATAAAAGTTCTCATCACTATGTATGGTGATAGATGTTAACTGGACTTACTGTGGTGACCACTTCATAATGTATACAAATATGAAATCATTGTGTTATGCACCTGTAAACATAATGTAAAATTTTCTGCGATTCTCATCCCTGATCTGGCAGGCAAATAACAACCCATCTTCACAGGCTCTACCTTATATGGAAAAATTCTCTGCCTGAAGGTAGAAGTTAATCTTTTCAGATTAAAAAAACTGAACAATTTCACCCACTCTTTGCATTTCTGTAGAGGAGGAGAATGGAACCTGCATTGTCTTCCATTAACATCAACATATCTTTGGATAGGGACAATTCAGAATTGGAAGCTCCTCCTATCAAGGACAGTTATATTCTTATTATGATGATTCACTGTTTCTGAATATATTAACCAAATTCAAACTTATGTTCATTTGGAATAGCACTTGCAGAATATCTGTTGGGCTGCTTTCTGGTCAAAGCCTTACTTTGATTATCTAATAATCTCTGCCTAACCATTCTTGAGACTTGTTCAGTTACCACATCTGACACTAATTTAATGTATATGCTAATTATACCTCAGTAATATATATTTTTTAAATTCAAGAATATCTTTTCTCAAGTATTATAAAAAATACTATCAGTGAACTCTTATTAGAGTTCTCACTGAATATGTTAGTGACCAGCAGATCATTATTTAAAAGAAGACTAGAAGGCAGCACAATTTGGGTGGTACAAGCCTCCAACAAAGTAGTTTTATATGACAGTGAAGAAGTAATGACTGCAACTGGAAATAGAAAATATGAGGACCATTTCTGCTATTCTAGGTAATACTTACTAAATGAGACAGAATCTTTACAGCATGGGTTAACAAGTTAAGGCTTGTTGATCTGGAAAGCTTCATTTTTGTTTTGCTAATAAAGTCTTTGTTTGAATATAGGAACACTCATTCTGAAGCATGGTGACCTGAGATAAGCAACCCAGGGGGTCTTGAGTAACAACCTTTTGCTCAGTTCCTGGTATACAACTTAGTTTCTGGTATGCCATGTACCACCACAATGTTAACCATGAGGCAGGATGGACCTGGGGGATATCCCATGAATACTGACCCTTCACTCACTCCTTGGTATGCAACTATACAACTCACTTCTTGGTATGTAGCCACCTCATACCTGACCATGTACAGTTGCTAATACAAACCCACCCGAAACACAGTAGAAACTAATAGTGTATATAAGTCCCTGACTTCCTACAAACAGGGCTCAGCCTTTGGATACAAATCCATTAGCCCAGTAGCAGTACAATAAACCTGTTTCTTGTTAGCCCTGGTGTCCAAGTTTCCTTTGTGCCATATAACATTATTTGTATGTGTTATCAGTGGCTATTTTTTTTGCCACAAACATATAGTTGAGTAGTTGCAAATCCACAAATGCCAAACTATTTATAATCTAGCCATTTAGAAATAAAAGTCTGCCAACCTCTGCTCTAGAGTTTAGGTAAGAAGCAGAAGATGAGGTTGGGGTAAGATAGTATTAGGGTTCAGTCATGCATCCACTTTCAGAAGTAGAGACAATAATCTTTCAAGAAGACAAATGAAAGCAGTCTGTTCCTCTCAAGTGGAGCTTTAAAAGCACACATGGAAAGAATTGGCTAGAAAGACATTTGCATGAGGATGAGTCAGGAAGAGAAGGTAAAGTCCTAGTTAAGGTAATGTACAGAGTGAGACTGGGCAGGGGCTGGGAATTTGAAGCTGCAAAAACTTGGAATATATACTCAAGATGGGGAATATATAAAATAATCAGTTAACTAAGGGAAGTAATAAGATTTATATGGTAGTGAGAATTTAAATACGTCATGACTTTTTCAACAACCCAATATTAATAGTTTACTTCCTGACATTTTCTAGAAGTGCCCTATAGTCCAAGAATACAGGAAGGTAGAAAAATATGTGATGGTTTATAAAGAGGGTTGAGGGTTAGAGTGGAGAGCAGCAAGGACAAAAGGGCTAGGACCTGCAGAGATCTAACTGAACTAGTGCTCTATTATAAGTGCTAAAGGTTTAAGGATAGTTTCAAAGTAGCTGTGTACTCATGAAAGATGAATACAATCATGTAAAAAATTAAGTAACCATGCTATCTTTCTTATCTTTAGTTGTAAGCCTGCTATTTCACTACTAATTACAATTGATCATACTTTTTTAATCACTAAAAAGACATGTCGATAATTTATTTGCTAAAGGTTTATTTTAAAAAAGGTTTTTATGTAAATATTTTCAAAATTGTTACTATATACTTACCTGCTTTATTACTAAGCTTGTATAAGAAAGTTTGGCGAGGGTCTGAATGATCTCGACATGTCAGTTGCAAAAGAGAACCTGATTTTTTCCATTTCTGCATAAACCAGAGACCTAGGCATTTGTAAATCATATATGAGTATAATTGGCAACATATGACAATATATACCAGAGTTAATTTTAAAATATATTTCACTTCAAAAAATGATATCTCCAAATTAGCATACTGTTGTTTAAAAAATATATTTGTAAAATATTTCCATTTTCTGATAAAAATAAATATACTCATACATATAAGTTAACTGTGGTTTAATGGTTGGAGTACTTGCATCTATCTCATTTATCTCTATACCTTGCATTTTTATCTCATGCAGTAATGAAGTAATGGTCTATGAAGAACAAATTTGGGGAAACTGAACATTTAGATTTATTTGTTCAAATTATTAAGAAGCAGAGGTGGAAAAAAGTTCAAACAGTAGTAGATCCAAATGCCTAAACAACTGAGTCTTTATAGATAATTAGTTATGGTAGACTAACTATAGAAAGACCAACTCTTAGAATGAGAAATTGTTAAATACTCTAAGAATAGCAGAACATAATTTCATATTTAAAAGCATTTCTTTATATTATCAGCTATGCATAATTCAATGCATCGTCCCTTTAATTAAGTCAGACAATCACTCTGGAATTGGCTTTCAAGATTATAAAACAATCACTTCCACTTTTGTTGCTTCTAATATTACAGAGAAGAATAGGGACCAGGAAAAAACCTTTCATAATTGGCTAAATCTGATAAGTCTATCAGTGGAAAAGCTTAATGAAAGAAATTAAAATTTTGTATTATTTATAGATTTCATTTTTCTCTTGCTCTTTTTGAAATTGTAGAAATCTAGAACTGACTGTATTTTGAATACCACTATTTCAAGTAGGATACAAAAGAAAATGGTATGGTTGTCAATGAAAGAAAAGGAAAATGGAAATGTGTTTCAAAGTTCAATGAAAAGAGACAAGAATAAAATCTAGTTTATTCTCATAATGGAAATCAGTTGGCTGAACTATAAAAACCATTAAAAATATATAAGGGAAAAGCAAAAACCAAATCAATATCAGATCTTTCTTAATGAGTTTAAACTGATCAAAACTGAAAACTTAACTTGATGAAGTTGGATTTATTAATAAATGTGATAATCTAGTTGTTACAAAAAGTCTGACTTGTAGTTTCTTCAAAACTTTTCATAATCCTCTTATTTAGAAAAAAATTTCTGAATCTAATATTACCATAAAACTTAGGAGAATAATTTTAATTTCTTTAAAAGTTTTAGAATTTATTTTCTCATTATGTCCCTTTATTGTTATTAAACCAGAATCGAAGTTAACATTCGATATAAAATATTTCAAACTTTATATTACATGTAATTATTAATTTACTATGTATTCAACTAATGGAATTAATTTAATTACCTATTTATAAAATAAAGATGTACTGAAAATATTTATACAGCTTAATGAAAAAGGGAAAAATTGTCATTGTGATTTTTGACAAATATCTCAAAATGAGAATATTCATTTTATGAAGTGACTGTTAGCAACTCATTTTACATGCATGACATGAAATTCCCAGTATGTGACAAGTTGGTTCTAAAATAAACACAAGGGGCTTCCCTGGTGGTGCAGGGGTTAAAGCCTCAGCACTATCAAGCTATCACCAGCCACTGCAGCACAAGTTTGATCCCTAGCCAGGCAGCTAACTCACATGATGCTGCAGACCTCTCCTGTTTCGCTCACTGCTCTGCTCAGCAGTGTATTCAGTAGATCTGCCTGTTCTACTCCCTACTCTGTCTCTGGTGAATCTTCTCACCCCCTGCACCTCTAGCCTACACCCCACTTCTTGTATGTATAAAAAAAAAAATAAATCTTTAAAAATAAACACCAGGAAGTACTAAATTTGTATTTAAATCCTCCCCCCCCCCGTTTTTTTACACTGAGCAATAAAACTTTTTACCTGTATTAACAAGAGCACTGCTATTGTAGAGTGTACCAAGGTGAGGTCCAGAAAGAGATAGAAAGGTATGAAGTTTGTTGAGGTAATATTTAAACCTTGGCCTTGTAAGCACTGAACGGATTATTAAATTGCCCAACGAATGTCCAATAAAGCTTTAAGAGAAAAAAAAAGATATTTCCTTCACAGTATTAATTTTAAAAATAAAAATAAAGCTTATGTCACTGTACACAGGTGTAAATTGCTAAGGGTTTGAAAATTTGCATGTTTTAATATTTGCTTGATACTCTGAAATGATATAACTTACATTTCCAAGTAAAAAATGCAAGAATATACAAAAATCCAATTATAAAATTTAAATGTTTATAGAAACAAGATGTTACTTACTACAAAATTTTTATGCCCATAATTTGCAATTGATTAGAAATAAATGTATTTTAAAAACAGTAACACACTGACTAGGCAATAAATTGAGTCTTCTTAAGCATACACATCAAATATTTACTTACTAAGTAACAATTTAAAGCAAAATAATACATCTGTACCTACAAAGGATGACTTAGGAGAAATGATGTCCCTACTTCTCTTATTTTTTGGTATACTTTCCAAAGTAGGAGAGTTCTTTGACTACTGCATTTAAGGCACAGGTAAAATACTGGCATTTTCCTACTCTAAGTTTATACCAAAAGAACAAATAATATTTATAAAGCACTTTACCTTTATTAAAGTATAGTTCATATCGAGTCTTTTTGCTTACCACTATTTTACAATAGATGGTATATGAATCTCTGGGAAAAATAACCGTGAAAGAAGAGAGTTTGAAAGTAATCTTCACAATGGCTTACAGAAAAAACTAGTGAGAAAGTCAGGACAAACTTCACTTCCGAGTTGAATTTCCTAAATCTGCGCCTGAGCTATAATGATACCTTATAGTATTCAAATCAACCAGACCAGGTTTTTGGATAATGGTTGATTCTAACCGTCAATATAATCCAAGAGAGGAAATACTTTGATGGATGAAAGAAAAAACATAATATGTTATTTTCTTACAATAAAATAAAAAATGAATAAAAGGTATATAATATCATTATAAAAATTTAGTAAACAAATTGAGTATTTTAAAATCTATAAAGGGAGAAAATTAGTATAAGAAAACAATCTTTCTTCTTCCCCAACATACATAAATACTTGCACCTAGATTTTATCAGAAATCTGCTTTTTAAAAATGACTTCAAATAAAAACTTGTTTATCTCTCAGTTTCTATTCCATACTTCAAACTGGAATAAAATCTACAAAAGCCTATAATATACAATCAGCTTCTTCTTTTATCATAATGTGATATGAAGTTTATCTTATGCTTTTTGAAGTAGGAAGATTAGGCTTGATTTTCCTTTAATTCCTACTGGACTAGAAGAAACAAATCCTTTTCTCTTACACATGTCTCTACATATCTGATTAAGTAATGAGACGCATACTGGTTTAATAACCATTTCTTGCTTACGAACACTGACTTATATAGTCATGAAACTTTTAAAGTACTTTTGTTGGCTCTTTTTTGTTAATATATACAAATACATACACATATATATCTGTTTCCTGTACCGCTTTTTATCAGCTTTATTGCATATAATTTACATACCACACAATTTACCCATTTAAAGAGTACAGGTCAATGATTTTTAGTGTGTTTACAGATTTGTGCAACCACCTCTAAAAGAAACCCAGTATCCCTGTAGCTATCACCTCCCTATCTCCCATCTTCTCTATCCCTAAGTGATCACTAATCCTCTTCTGCCTCTATAGGTTTGTCAATTCTGGACAATTCATATAAATGGAATCATGTAATGTATGGTCCTTTAATTTTTTCTTTTTTCTTTAATTTAGTTCATTTGAGTTGTGGTCTCCTATGTTTCAAATAGTGTAACAATTAACACAAATTCTGGTAAACTTGTCTACAATTGATAAATATAAAAATAAATTCATAACATTAATAGAAGTTACCTTATTTTCGAGACTGTTAGACTATATATCTGAATATACTGTATTATCTCATCCAGAAGGCGATCAGTCATACTATCAAAATCAGCAAAAGTATCATTCTAAACAAAAGCAAAAGTCATACTGAATACGTATAATCATAAGAAAAACTGAATAAAAACATTTTTTACTTTAAGTATTGAAAATATGTTTAAGACCAGGGTTTTTTAGGGAAGTTAATGAATGAGTTCACTATATCACTACGAGTACAAAGAGTGAAGTTCTAGGGAAAAAAAGTTCACTGTTCTTAAAACATTTGTTTTATTAATTGTTTAGACCACTGTCAGCATCAATATAAATTTGTAATGGTTTAATTAATGAAATAACAGATAAGAAATTCTACAAATTTTGCACATGTGAAAAGTTGGTGAGTCAAATTGTACAAAATTTTTATTTCATTGGAATATGTACTAATGTTAAATTTTATAGATTAAGAAAAACAATTGCTAAAGGCATTTTGTAGTAAGCCAATATTTAGGTAAAAACTAGTACAAAAATATTGTTTCCACTGAAAACACCACCCATATTGTACCTGATTTCTCTCAGACATAAGAAAATCAATCCTTCCCCCAGGCAGTCCAAGTTCAATGTAAGTTTTTACTAATCGGAGATCTGCACTGTTGCCTAGAAAATGAAAAAGTACATCTCAAGGATGAAATAAAGTAAAAGGTTAAAAAAAACATCATCATATATTTTTATAGTTCTTGAAGGCAAGTATATGGTCTCTGCCAATTGTGAATAGACAATGGACTCCCATATAGTCCTTAATTTTTATTTCAAAGCTAATTTCCATTAGCCAGACAGTATCTTTCAAGAGTTTGTTTTTTAAAAGTTTTAATCACACCGATGATTTGACTTTCCCACCTATTGGTATTATCTGTGTAAGTGTTAGCATTTCTTTGGTAACTGCTGACTACAGCAGCTGTGAATAAAGGATGTACTCCTACCATTACCAGTCTAGATTATTCAACAAACCTTGAATGCCGGGCCTCCCTGGTGGCACAACGGGTTAAGTCTCAGCACTATGAAGGTATCCAGAGCCACCATAGCATGAGTTCGATACCCGGCCAGGGAGCTTCCCACATGGAACAGCAGACCTCTCCTGCCTTGCCTGCTGCTCTAATTTGGTTGGTCTGCCTGTTCTGGTCCCCTACTCCCCACTCTGCCTCTGGTAAATACTCTCATTCCCGCACCTCTGGGCTACACCCTAGTTCTTGTATGTATAAATAAATAAATAAATAAATAAATAAATAAATAAATCTTTAAAAACAAACTTGAAAGCACTTAAAATTTAATCTGCTGATTTTCCTTTAGTGTATGGATATGAAAAATAAAAAGAATCTTTTAAAATAATCTAAGACAGTTTATTTTTAACTATTAACTTAAAAAATATCTATAAATAGAAAATATCTTCTACACAGATACATTGTGTAACTATAAAAATTATTATCTTTAAAAATTAGTTTAATGACTTTTCAGTTAATTCCTCCGGTTTAGTGAAATATAAACATGTCATTACCAAGTGTTGAATTTTTACTTTACCCTTCTAATATTTATATCTTTCAGATATTTCATGCAGTGATAAAGATAACTTTTATTCCTGATTTTAAAAGGAACACACCTTTAGTGTTACTACTAAGCATATGGTTTCTACTGACTGGAGATAGGCTTTCTCACATTTATGAACTAGTCTAGTGCTATTTAGGCTTAAAGTCTGATGATTAGTTATCATAACTGGGAATGGATATTTAATTTTATCAATTGTTTCTTAATTGATTTGTTGATGTAGTATATTTTATTAACAAATTTCTTTATATTTATCTCTACATTCTGGGAACTAAATCCTATTTGTTGTAGTGACTTTAATACACTGAATCTGTTCATTAGAGGTTTTTTCCTGACAATTAACTGCCTACTTATTTATTTTCCACAATATTGCTAGAGTTTTATTAAATGTATTTATGTCAGATTGGTCTACTGTTTATTGGCTGTGACTGTGCTATCTTTTTCAGATTTGGCAACAAGCTTAGGGTAACTTCAAGGAATGAAATGGGATACATTCCATCTTTTATTTTTATTAGTTTGGGACAATTTACATCACGCTAGGATAATGAGCTTCTTGAAATTTTCAAAGAATTTGCCAGCTATTTTAATGGATGAAAAGGTATTTCTTGGGGGTTAAGTTTTTGAAAACATTATTTGGATAAGAGGCTAGTACTAGAATTATTTAATTTCCTGAGGGTAAGAGTTTTTTTTTTAAAGAAATTCATTAGAATTTATAATCCATAAAATCTATCAATTTGTTTTTATAGAATCACATTATAATACAGTAATATTTTTCTAATCTGGAGATACTTGGTATTTTCTAACATAATTTCTAATTTATAAAGTATGCTGAATAACCAAAAAATGTTGTTAGAAAATCACACCACTAAAGACAGGTATTCAGAATTTAATTTAGTAAATCAGTAATTACTAGGTATTGATTTTTTCTAGCCTATAAGGTTTAAATCATCAAGCTAAAAGAACTAAGAGAACTATCAAAGGACGACAAGATGATTGCCATATGTGACAGCTGATAACCAACAATCAAAGAGAAGGCAGCAAAGTGCCAGTTAAAATTAAAAAAATGTTGGCACATGATGTTAGTTCCATGGAAAATTTACTTAAAAGGAAACCTAACATTATACTGAGCAAAAATAAGCATATTTTTCTTTTAGAATGTATTTAAGATTCAACTAATATAAGCAATTTAAAACTATTTTTTCAGTTCAAAGATTAAATAAAACTGAAAGAGATTCATTAGGAAAAGAAAAATATATTGAGTTGCCATGGGTTACATCAGTAGATGTCACATACCATCTAAACCATGCACACAGACAATGAGATGTACTCCGTCTTCAGAACCATCCTCTTCTTCCATGCTAAAATAAGGGACTGAGGATGCCAGCAGAGGAACATCACTGTACATGAACCCAGGGAGTTTAAGCTGCTTCAATTCTTCTTTTGCCTGAAGGAAGCTGAAGCAAAATATTAAAAGATACTCCTTATTAAATATTATACTCAGTTTTTAAAACCAAAACGTGCTGAATTTAGAGAACTGCAGAAGAAGAAACTCAGCAGTATTTGAATATAAAATAATGAAAATATATGGGATCATCTGAATGATTTGGAAATTAGAGTGATTTTCTTTACTATTTTTAGTACATATTCTGATCAGATACAATGAACAATTTAAATGTGAAAGCTCAAAAAATTCCTTTAAACTTGAAATCATCTAAGAAAATCTTAGGAGTTATGCATCTACAAAATTATATATTGTATGCATAGAAAAGCTGGGAACTGAAAAGATGACAATCTGATACTCCTATAATTAAATCTTACCCTCTTTGCTCCTATTTAAACTTACAAAAATGGAAGGGAAAGAGTTGTTCTATAAAGTGAATATGGTGAGACTAATTTACAGTGTTTAGTTGATTAGGTTCTTTGTATTTTTCTCTAAAAATGTTAAAAGAAGAAGCAGAACCAAAATGTGTGTAAGTATGTATAATTGGTGGCATGCACTCATTTAAAATGAGTGGTGAATCTAGTTAAGTTGGGGAATGCAAAAATTAAAAACTATTTTTAGTGTTTTACTTGAAGTGATGTAAGAAAAACTCAAAGCTGCCGATAAACACTAAACTGAGCAGGATACAAGTGAAGGCATATAGACTATTGTTTTCATTAATGACTCTAAAATAGTCTGAGGTATCGAAGATGGAATTATTTCAGTTTTCCAGAATATTACAATTCTTTAATAGGCTATTATCACCTCATTGGTTTCACTAGCTTTAGGCACTAAGATCTTAACTATATGTATAAATCAGAAAAATCTGGGAACTTAAAAAAACCTACTCTAGACATGTCCAGATCTTTTACTCCAGGTATTTTAATTCTGGAGAAGGTAGAATATTTTGAAAACTTGTGCTATGCAAGTAAACCTATGTCATCTTCAAATTTTTTCAAATATTTTATTGCTCCATGAAATCTTAATTCTGAAAACCACTGACTTAGCTCAAGTAATTTGGGTCTGGTAGTTTTAAGAAATTTCTAGCAACCTACTATTCATATCTAGTATTGTCAATATTCACTAGACGTACTTTTAAACCTAGCTACTATCGGAAGTGGGGGAGCAATGAAGGATTGATTAAAAAAAAAAAGGGTTTTAACCTTAATTATGCCATCCTTCTAACATACAACTAACAGTGGAAAATTTGTATCACAGGATAATCATATGGGGAAGTACAGGTCTGTCTGTCAAAGGTCATTTCTCCATTTTAAATAGCTCATCAAAGTAGCATTTTTTTTTGTATTATAAAAACCATAGAACATGAAATACATGTTCTACATATATTCAGTAGCACATGCTATTATGCACCATTACTTACGCTTGTATTTGAGGTTTTGGTGAATTTTCATACCAGGAAATTGATGAAGTAAAGTTGTAAGAAGTGCTGCTTGGCTGCTTTGTAATGGCATCAAATTTACTTTTAGAATACTTAACACTACCAGGAGACTCTCGTGGTGCAGATGGAAAGGACAGACAACCAGAAGTACAAACAGTAGGCATATTTATACCATCCCTCAGATATTCACTGTTTATTTTTTCAGATTTTATAAGTCTTTCTTCTTCTAGCACATCTCTGTTTGTACAGTGAGTATTTACTCTTCCATCCAAAGATGAATAATCTGCTTCTTCATAATACCCATTTTGAATCATTTGTTGATCCTGCTCTTCCTCCTCATCCTCTTTACCCTGATCCTGGTGAAGACTGCTAATTTCCTTTTCAGAATTCTCCTTCTGAGAGCTAACTGGATTGCTGTAGCTAATATTAGCACATGTGTCAGAAACATGCATATTTCTTTGAGAACCAAAATAATTTTCCACAAGTCCTTGTTTTACCATATCAGGACTGGCTGAAAAAGGGTCACTTGTACCCAGATGAATTTCACTTTCAGCTGTAGAGCCTTCTGAATTTATTTGTTTGAGATTTAATGCATCACTACTTTTTCTTTTCACATTTCTATCTTCACTCACTTCTGTGTTAGTGGAAAGGGATCCTGAAACACAAGGAGTGTCTAAACCAACCAACTTTGAATTTAATGTAAATGCTGTCCCTGCAGAGTTACTAGATTTATCAGGATTCTGTGAGCTTTTAAACAGAGTATCCAAGTTAGGTTTGGCGCTGCAACTACTTTTCACAGCACTGGAAGTATCTTCATCTGAAAAAACAAATTGCAAAGGGTCTTTAGTGCTTGAATTTAAGGAATGTATTGTTATAGTTTCATTGTCCAAATGCCCTGAAAATACAACACTCTGCTGTTGCAAAGCAATACTTGACTTTTCACTATGGTCACGATTTGGCAAGTCAATTGTTCCTAGATTTAAAACAGTTTTGCTATCGTTTAGGTGACATTCGGGCACAATAGATTTCTTAGAATTCTCATCAGGTGACAGTTCATCATCGGAAGGTAGAGAGTTTATGGATGTCAAGGATGACTGTATTTCACTTAAAGCACTTGTACTCTCAGTACAATGACTTCCGAATGAAAATTTTACATTATAATCAGGTTTCATCAACAGCTGAGGAAATAATCTTTCATTATTGTATGGAGTTTGCCCTTGCACAGTTTCAAATACTACATCAGGGTTTGGATGTGTTGCAAAAGAACTTGGTTCACTTTCAACACCTGAATCTGAAAATCTAGAAGAGGCATATGTGGCATTATCTGGTAACTTAATTGTTTCTCCACTTGCTATAACATGACATTCTTTTGTAGAAGCAGGTAGATTACTTTTTAACTTAGCTAATGATTCTCCAATAGACAGACACTTAACTTCCTGCAAAGCTTCCTTTTCAAGTGTTATTTCTATAGATTTAGATTTACCATTAGATTCTAAGGACTCAAAGTTGGGTAGCTGTACATTATCCACAAATATGTCCTCTTGAAGATCTGTCCAAGGTCCTATTTTAACAGTTATTTTCTCTCCACTGAAAGGATCTTTATTACAGGGTTTTACTACTGAAGATGGGGTTGTTTGATGATCCTGGCAATCTGATGAACTTCTGGATGCCACATTGTGTTCCACTTGTGTAATTTCACTATCGTCCTGGGAGATATCAAGTTTACCTGAAATGGACAAATTTGCACAAAGATTTAGGCTGCCAGAGTTCAAAGGATCAAACAGGTCTGGTAGCATATTTTCAATATCTGGAGACTTTTGTTCAGTTTTCTCTGTATTAGTTGGCAAATAGCTAGCTTCCTTTTGAATTGTCTGTCTGATGTAGGTCTTTAGGTCAAAGTGATATCCACATATTGTGGGATCCAGACCTTCTTCCTGACTATGTGATGGATTGCCTTCAAAGCATTTAGAGAGATCACTGGATGCTGTACTTTTTAAACATTTGTAGCCTACCAAAACCACAGAATCCTTAGAGTTCTGTTTTATTATTTTTTTTGTGTTTTCAGGTTTCATTGTTTTCATGAGCTTAGTAACCTTAACTTTGGATTTATTTGATTCTTCATTCTTTCCTTTTAGAGACTTTGTTAGCTGTTTTTCACCTTCTGTAAACCAAAAATTGGAGGCACCAGCAGGTTTGACTTTCAACTCTGGGCTAGAAAGTCCAGCTATAGAGCTTTCTTCAGTCTCATATTTATCCATTCTACTGGACTCTGATCTCTGAAGATTCTGATATCCCATCCAGGGTGCATCTAAGTCTTTTATCCAAAGAAAAAAAAATTCAGATTTAAAACAAGGTGCAAAAACTCATAATTAAGACTACTTTTTCTGACTATAACTTTCTAATATCCTCAAAAAATAAATAAGACTAGAGGGGGAAAAAAACAGCCCCACATTAGGGAATAGTTTTATGCATATTAGAATACACCAAAAATGACACACATTTCTTACATATTTTAGTTAGATAATACTTACCTTCAATAACTGAATCTAAATACCTATCTTCAAAGATTATAGGTAATGAATTGAGATCTCCATCTAATTCACTACATTCAATAGGAAGGGGTGGAAGAGAACTGCAGAAGGAAGTATTTTTGATAGCGGTGCACATCTGTAGATGACTCTGAGCACTGAAAAATATTTCTTAAGTCAGACTGTAATTTAAAAAAATTATACTCAATTCCACTTAATAAACTCTACCCATTCCCTTTCCCTTTATCATTTCTAGCCTCCTCCCTCATGATATGACCTATTACGTAAGTCTTCTTGGTCAGAGAGAAAAACTGGTAAAGTGAAAATGTTTTGACTAGTCAATTATTGATTTATACAATTATGGCTCTGATGCTAAATTATTTAAATTCTATTATAGTCTTCTATTTTTCAAGATGAATTATTATGCTTAATATATAAACTTTTTAATTTGCTGAGAATAACATTATAGGAGAAATACCAAAACCTCAAATGCTTAATAATAATTTGACAGTGTTGGGAAAAATGTGCTCCATTGTTACTGCTACATTTAAGTTATGTTTATAAATAAAGTCAACAGCTATTTAAAACAAGAACATAACTTTCCACATAAATAATTTTTGAAACAAGTCTTTTCCTAAGGAAAATCAAACAAGTCACACAAAACAGGATTGTATAAAAAATTCATTATCCAGCTTCAACAATCAACATTTTGTCTTGTTTTATCTATACCGCCATCCACTAGTTAACTTCATGCTATTATTATTTACAGTTTTGTTGGAGATATAATTCACAGGCATTAAAATATACAAATCTTAGCTGGACGATTTTCACAAATGTACACGATACAGAAGATTTCCACCTATTCATGTCTTTGCATTCGAAGTTCAAGCCCAAATCAATGTGAAGACAACCACTGTTCTGACTTTTTCCACCTTAGTTCTGCCTGTATCAGAATTTCACATGAACACAATCAGATCGTATTTACTCTTTCATATCTAATTATTTTTGTTCAGCATAATGTTCTCAAAATATTATTTAAAGCTAAAGGAAATCAGATCTAAATATATTAAGTAGGAAAAGTGGCAGGCATGTATTTTGGATATTTTAACTACAAATCATTTATGTAATGAAGGCAGTGCTAGTCAGACTACCAGTGAAAATCTATAATACATAATGATGAATGTAAGAGGTTTTGACTTGTAATAATAAAGCTTGAATAAGATTGTCAAATGGAAGCCTAAAGCCTGAGATACATGGAAACAGCAAAGTTACAGCAGATCTGATATAAGGAGAGGAGGTAAGAATGCAATATACTTCTTTATGTGTTGTGGGGCTTTCGTTATGGAATCCATAAAATTAAACTCAATTTGATTTAACAGGGAATTCTTAATTTCTTCTATTGTAAATGCTATATATTCTGTCACTGGTAACGTCTTAAGATAGCTTTCATCAATGATTTCATAAAATGAAATCATTGTTAATTTTAGCTTTATACTACTCACTGAAGTTCCTGGTATGCAATGGCAGCTTCTCTTGGATGTTCAAAACAAAAGAATGCCTCAGAAAATCTGCGTACCTGAGAAATTCCAAAAAGGGAGTATAAATATCAAGGCACATTTTAAAAGTCAATCAGCATAGAATAGGGAAAGAAACCCTCTCCATTAGGCCTTCCAAAACCATCACTATGAGAAATCTAGGTTTACATTATGGATCCACCACATATCCTCCTTGAATTGCAGAGATCTGTTTGTCTTATTCATCAACATATCTTGCCCAGTATATGGAAAATATGATAGAATCAGCTAGCTTTCTACTATGTCATGTGGCAGGCATCCAAGTATATGCCAGCTGAAGTGTCTGACTGACTTACTGGCAGTGTGAATTGGCCATTTCACCTTTGAGTTTTTTAAAATTATACTTAACATCTGTTGTACATATGGAGTTATTATGAAGAACAAACAAGGTAACATATGTGACAGTAATTTATCATCTGGAAAGTGTATATAAATAGAATCTATTATAATTGCCATGATAACATTCACCATATTTTTCCTTATGATGTTTGTATTAAGTGAATTGTTTCCCTTCCTAAGTATAATGTTCTTTAGAATAGGAGCTATGTTTTTATAATTTTTGTTATCATTCAACATATATCTTGGAATGTTACAGAAGTACTTGGCAAATACTAATCAAACCAGTTGAATATTTCTTCTATCATATTTGTATTACGAACTATTCATTTTGAATTATGCAAGTTAAGACTTTATGAAATATTGGAGCAAAAGAAGCAATAGTAATATGCCTTGTTTTGGAAGGTACAGAGAAGAGAGAAATTAGGGGAGAAACTGTTATATTCTATTTGGTCTAAAATTCACAATGAGTGGAGATACATTTTACTTGTCATCAACTATCAGCTGAATTTCTGACTTGAATTTCTGACTAATAAATTTGTTTTCCAGAACAAATGGCACCAATCTTCAGAGAAACGAGTCAGTGAATGCTGTGGGAGGGGAAGGTATGAGGCATCTATGAGAAGAACGTAATTTATGCTGTTACTTTCAAATACTGTCCAGTTGTCTTTTTCCCCTCTCCAACAATAAAGGAAAGATGAAGAAAAATATCTGCCTAATCTGTTTACCAAAGATGCTTTCTGTGGAGGCTATGAAGAGTGATGAAATATATCCTGAAGTCATCTGGATTCCTGCAGTTGAAGTTAGGCCTGCAAAATGGCTAGCTG
This sequence comes from Scalopus aquaticus, assembly GCA_004024925.1. Lineage (NCBI taxonomy): Eukaryota > Metazoa > Chordata > Mammalia > Eulipotyphla > Talpidae > Scalopus > Scalopus aquaticus. Next base: position 41,882 of record PVIJ01009185.1, on the reverse strand, counting down.
TTTTCCCTTCTTTTCCCAATACCTACAATAATAACTATCATTTATTGATAGCATTCTACCTACCTAGCTCTATGCTAAGCACTTTATTTTTATTCTTTGCCTTAAACCACACAAAAATCCTAAGTAGATATCATCTTCACAGAATAAGTAAGGGGACTGAAGAACAAAGAAGCAAAATATTTGGATGATAATATAGCTAGCCAGTGATATAATATTCAAATGAAGATTTGAGAAAATCTTAAACTTTTGCTGCAAAATTTCTCTCTTCCCTTCTGCGTTAAGATTCCTCGTTACTAGAAAGTCTTTCCTTTCCTCTTGGACCCATAAAAGGCTTTCCTTCTAAAATTTCTCCTTCTGTCATTTTTGTGCCATGACACTGTAATAAATGAGCCTTCTGACTGTATTAAGTAGCCATAACTAAGGTATGACTGCCACCTAATGGCTATATAACTTAATTTTGGGCAAAAGGCATATAGAAAAAGAGTAAGTTCACAATTTCAAACTCAGGATGTGAGTATTATGTTATTGCTTTGTTATACATATGTGTGTATGTATGTTTGTAAAACAAGTTTTGTAGATATAACCTAATTGAAAAAAATCCATGTATTTAGCAATATAAACATTTAGCTGAATTTCAACTATTCAAAATTTAGCAAAGTATTAGGAGGTAAAAAATGGTATCTGAGTGTTCAAAATGAGGATTAATGCTTTACAGAGTTAAATGTTTATTGATGTTCACCCTAATATATTGTCAAGATTACTAAACAGTATTTGTCATAATATAAAAATATTAGTCAAGTAGAACCACGTCTTGGAGATATTGCAGGTTTGGCCCTAATAAAGCTAAATACAAAAAAAGTTAAATATATTTTTTGGTTACCCAGTGCATATAAAAGTATGTTTGTACTATACTGTAGTCTAATAAGTATAAAATAGCATTATGTCTAAAAACACAATGTACATCCTTTAATTAAAAATACTTTATTGCTAAAAAATTGCTAATCAAAATCTGACCTTTCAGTGAGTCATAATCTTTTTGCTGGTAGAGGGTCTTGCCTCAATGTTGATGGCTGCTGATTGATGTGACTAGTGGTTGAAGGTTGATGGCTATGGCAATTTCTTAAAATAAGATATCAATGAAATCTGCTGCACTGACTTCCTTTCATGAAAGAGTTCTCTGTAGTATTTAATGCTGTTTGATAACTTTCACCCACAGTAGAACTTCTTCCTAAATTGGAGTCAATACTTGAAAATCCTCACCACTGCCTCATCAGCTAAGTTTATGTAATATTCTAAGTTCTTTGTTGTTATTTCAACAATATTCACAGCATTTTCACTAGGAGTCCACCATTCTAACTGGAGACCATTTCTTTGATCATCCATTTACTTCCTCCACTGGTGATGAACCCCTCAAAATTATCTATGAGGGCTGAATTCTTCTTTCAAACTCCTGTTAATGTTATTTGACCTCCTACGAGTCACAAATGACATCTAAAATGGTGGATCCATTCCAGAAGGTTTTCAATCTACTTTGCCCAGGCCCATCAAAGGAATTACTATTTATGGCAGCTATAGACTTATGAAATTCATGTAATATTACCTGAAAGTCTAAATATTCCTTGATCTGTGGGCTGCAGAATGGATATTACAGTAGCAGGCCTGGAAACAATGTTAATCTTGTACATCTCCATCAAAGGTCTTATACAACAAGGTGCATTGTGACTGAGCAGTAATATTTTGAAAGGAATTTTTCCTAAGCAGGAGATTCCAACAGTGGACGTAAAATATTCTGTAAATTGTGTTACAATCAGATGTAATGTCATTCAGGCTTTGTTATTTATTTAAAAGCAAGAGCAGAGTAGGTTTAGTGTACTTCTTAAGGGCTCTAGGATTTTCAGAATGGTAAATGAGAACTGGTTTCAACTTAAAAGTCACCAGTTACATAAGCCCCTACCAAGAGTGTCAGTCTGTCCTTTTAAGTTTGAAGACAGGCACTGATTTCTCTATGGGTATGAAAGACATCTTCCAGTATAAGGTTGTTTGGTACACATGGAAAATCTGTTACTTAGTGTAACTACCTTCACCAATAATCTTAGTTATATCTTCTGGATAATTTGCTGTATCTTCTACATCAGCACCTGCTATTTCACCTTGTAGTGGAGATAACTGTTTTGCTTAAAACCATGTTTCCAATTATTTTTTATGCATTTTTTCTTGTATTGAGGTATCACTGATTTACAATTTTGTTTGTGTTTTACAAGTATAGGAGCTCTCCTTCTGGTGTTGTTACCTGAAGGGCTCTCCATTCAGGAACCCACCAAACAAAACCACCACAGTCCTGTACATAGTCCACTGTCTTCCCTCCCTATTTTAGCTTCCTCCTCCATCTCCCCCACTGGTAGCATCATTTCTAATGTCCGATAGCTAGGATTTGTTAAACCATTTCCCTTTATTTTATCCTTTGTTCTATTTCCATATATTCCACATATAAATGACACCATGTGGTATTTGTCTTTCTCCTTCTGACTTCTTTCACTTAGGATAATCTCCAGTTCCATCCATGTTGTTGCAAATGGCAAAAGTTATCTTTTTTGATAACTGTGTAGAATTTCATTATGTATTTATATCACATTTTCATGATCCATTCTGGTTTTGGGCACTTAGGTTGGTTCCACAGCTTGGCAATTATAAACAGTACTGCAATAAACAGAGGAGTGCAAGTTTCCTTTTGAATTATGCTTTTACATTCTTCGGGTAGATACTTAGGTGTGGAATTGCTGGGCCATGTGGAAGACCCATTTTTAAATTAAAAAAACCACCATACTCTTTTTCCATAGGGTCTGATCTACAGTCCCACCAACAATATAAAAGGGTTTTTTTTTTTTCTTCATAACCTCACCAACATTTGTTGTTTCTGTTTTTTATTTTCATTTTCGGATATGGGCAATCCTCACAGGTTTAGGTGGTGTCTTATTATATGGTTTTGATTTGCATTTCTCTGACAATAAGTGATGATGAAACTTTTTTCATGAGCCTGTTGGACATCTGTATGTTTCCTTTGGAGAAGTGTCTGTTTAGCTCTTCAGTCTAATTTTTGATTGGATTATTTCTTTTGTTGATTTGTATGAGTTCTTTATATATCCTGGTTATCAGTCCCTTGTTGGATGTAAGGTGAGCAAATATTTTCTCCCATTCAGTAGGATGTCTTTTTGTCTTAATGACACTTTATTTTGCTGTGCAGAAGCTTTCTGCAGCTCTTTTTATTTTTTTTTTTTTAACCTATCTTAGGCTTCAAAGAATGGAAGAGAATTAGGGTCTTTTTCTGGATCAGTCTTTGGCTTAAGGGAATATTATGTCTGGTTTGATCTTTTCTCCAGATCAGTTGAACTTTCTCTGAATTATCATTAAGGTTATTTTGCTTTCTTATCATTTGTGTGTTACTGGATTATTACTTTTAATTTCCTTCAAGAACTTTTCCTTTGCAATCAAAACCTGGCTAACTTTGGTGCAAGAGACCTAGTTTCCAGCCTATCTTGGCTTTTTACATTCCCTCTTCACTAAGTTTAATCATTTCTAGCTTCTGACTTATAGTGGGAGATATGTGATCTTTCCTTTCACATGAATAGTTGGAGGCCACTGTAGAATATTTAATGGGCTTTATTTATTTATTTTTAAATCATTTTTCATTTTTGTGCAATGTTTGATTTCTCCTCTTAGATGTTGTCCCCATAAAATTACCACCACCAAAGACAACCGTGAACTATCACCATAGACTCTTGTGCTCTTCCCTCCTCTTTTGATCCCTTTTCCTCCCTCTCCCTTGCTGATTGTCTCCAATTCATAGCTTGACTGATAGTTTTGTCTTCTTTTTTCCTGATCCCTTGTGTGATTTCACTATGTGCCTCTTCTAAGCAAAAACATCCGATATTTTCTTTTCCTTCTGACTTATTTCACTGAGCATAACTATATCCAGCTCTATCCATGCTGCTGTGAGTGGCATAAGTTTACCTTTTTTGGTTGCTGAGTAATATTCCACTGTGAATATATACCACATCGTTTTGATCCAGTCATCTGCTTTAGGGTATTTAGGTGGTTTCCATATTTTAGCTATTGTAAATAGTGGTGCGATGAACACAGGAGTGCAAGTATCCTTTTGAATTAATGTTTTAGTGTCCTTTGGGTAGATTCCTAGGAGTGAAATTGCTGGGGCATATGATCAATTTTTAGTAATTTGAAGGTGTTCCACTCGGCTTTCTACAGTGGTTGCCTAGTTTGAATTCCCATGAGCAATGTAAGAGTGTTCCATTTTCTCCACATCTTTGCCAGCATTTGTTGTTAGTTTTTTAATGTGGGCCATTCTTACTGGTGTAAGATGATATCTCATTGTGGTTTTGATTTGCAATGCCCTGATTATAAGTGATGTTGAGCATTTTTTCTTGTGCCTGTTGGCCATTTGCATTTCCTCTTTGGAGAAATGTCATTTTAGCGTTTCTGCCCTCTTTTTGACTAGATTCTTTATTTTGTTTTTGTTGACTTGTGTAAGCTCCTTGTAGATCTTTGATATCAGTCCCTTATCAGTTTTGTGGAGTGTAAATACATTCTCCCAATCTGTGGGGTGTCTCTTCGTCTTGGTTATTGTCTCTTTTGCTGCATAGAAGCATTTTAGTTTAATGTAGTCCCAGATATTTATCTTTTCCTTCATTTTCTTTGTTTCAGGGGATGAGTCTTTAAAGATGTTTTTGAGATAAATGTCAGAGTGTTTTGCCTATATTTTCTTCTGTGTTTAATGGGCCTAATTTCAATATTGTTGTGTCTTAGGGATTAGAGAGGCCCGTGGAGAGGAAGACAAGGAAACAGATGTTAGGTGGAGCAGTTAGAACACACACAATTATCAGTTAAATTTTTTTGTGTTATATAGGTGCAGTTTGTGGCATCCCCAAAAAATACAATAGTAATACTAAAGATCACTAAAGCACAGATTACCATAAAAGATATATGAAAAATGAACAAACCTGAAATACTTTGACAATTACCAAAATGTGAAACAGACATCATCAAGTAAGCACATGATGTTGGAAAAATGGCACTGACAGACTTGCTTTATATAGGGTGTCCACAGACATTCAATTTGTGAAAAGTGCAAGTATGTGTGAAGCATAATAAAATTATATAGGCCTATACTTGTACACAAAAATTCATAAAAGCACTATTCACAGCAACTGAAAGACAAAAACAATTTAAATGTCCATCAATGGATGAACACATGAAAGACTACAGTATACCTGTATAATTCAGCCCTAAAAAGGCATGAAAACTGACACATGCAGCAACAAGGATGAACCAAGTGAGAGAAACCACACAAAAAAGCTCAAAGGTTTTATGATCATATTTAATGAAACATCCAGAGTAAATCAGACTAGTGGCTGCCAGGGGATGGGAAATGGGGAATGACTGCTTAATGATGTACAGTGGTTCCTTTAGAAGTGATGAAAATATCTTGGAACTACACAGAGATGATAGTTGCATAACATTGTTACTGTATTAAATGTTACTAAATTATATGTGTTAAAATGGTTAATGGTTAATTTATGATCTGTAGATTTTATGTTAAAGAACAAAACAAAACCCAACCCTACTCCTCTAAATATCCAGTCTTAGGAAAACAGTTACCTACAGATATTATATTTCATATCACTTAAGCTTTTTTCACTTTTTCCTTTTGATAGCATTATCAAATAAATGTTTTGATTTTCTAGCTCTTAGATAATTTGTGATAAGTTTAATTCCACAGGTTCTTTAAAATAACTAATTCCAGGGATTAAAGGCAGATAATACTTTCTTTTTAAATGCAAACCATACTGTGCATCAACAAGACAATCACTGAACATTATATTTGAGATCATATTTCTCTTTATATGTGAAATATGAATAGCATAGTAAACCAGCATCATAATGAATGGTGACCCAATGATACAAGTTTGAACATACTCTTGAGTATGATGTTAGCTGTGGGCCTGTCATATATGGCCTTTATTTTGGCATTTTCCTTCAATATCTAATTTGTTGAGAGCTTTTACCATCCTACATCATATTTTGTCAAATGCCTTCTTTGCATCTATTGAAATGATCACCCAATCTGTATCTATAAGTCTGTGAATGTAGTATATCACATTTATCAGTTGTGGATGCTAAATCATTTCTACATCTCAGGGATGAATCTGATGCAATCACAGTGTAAAATATTTTCAAATCTGCTGTTGAATTTGATTTGCTAATAGGCTGTTCAGAATTTTTGCATCTATATTCATCAGGGATATTGGACTGTAGTTTACTTTTCTTACAGTCTTGTTATCTGGCTGGGGTATGAGGGTAACTGCGGCCTTATGAGTCTGGAAGTATTCTCTCCTATTCAGTTTTGTGGAAGAGTTTAAGAAAGACTGACTTTAATTCTTCCAAGTTTTTGGTAGAATTCACCAGTGATGTCATCTAATCCTGGACTTCTCATGTGGGAAATTTGGATTGCTGATTCTATCTCCTTATTTGTAGTACATAGTTATTTTTCAGATTTTCTATTTCTTCATGAGTCAGTATCAGTATTTCTTCCAGGTTATCAAATTTGTTGACACATAATTGTTCCTACTAGTTTTCTATCATCCTTAATATTTTATGGCATCAGTTGTAAATCTCTTCTTTCATTTCTGATTTTGTTTATTTGCACATACTATCATTTTTTTTAAGTTTGGTTAAAGGTTTGTTGATTTTATCTTTCCAAAAAGAGCTGTTCTCAGATGTATTGATTTTTCTCTACTTCATTTGTTTCCACTTTCAACTTTGTTATTTTCTTCTTTCTGATAACTTGGGCAGTAGTAATCAAAATAACATGGTCTTGGAGTAAAAACAGACATACAGATGAATATAATGGAACTGTGAGCCTGGTAATAAATCCAAACTTATATGGATAGCTAATCTGTGACAAAAGAACCAAGACTATACAATGGAGAGAGGAAAGTCTCTTCAACAAGTAGCGTTGGAATAACGGGCCAACAACATATAAAAATAACAAAACTACACCACTATCTCACATCATATGCAAAATTTAACTGAAAATGGATTAAAGATTGGATGCAAAATATGAAACAATGAAATATATAAAAGAAAACAGGCAAAACATAGGCAATGACATAGGGATGTCATTGGAGACTTGAGTCCAATAGCAAGGGAAACAAAAGAAAAATAAGCAAATACGGATTATATCAAACTAAAAATCTTCTGCACAGCAAATGAAAATATTAAAACAGATACTCAGCTGAATGGGATAAATTATGTGTATACCATTTATCTGACAAGGGGATAATATGCAAGATCTACAAAGAACTTATACAACTCAACATAAAGAAGACACACAGATAGGCAATAAGCACATGAAAAAATGTTCATCATTACTCAGCATGAGGAAAATGCAAATCAAGACCACAAAAATACAACTTCACACCCATGAGAAGAGCTTATATGTGTGTGTGTGTGTGTGTGTGTGTGTGTGTGTATACATATATATATGAACAACTAACAGCAACAACAAAAAAACAGAAACAAGTGTTGGCAAGGATGTGCAGAAAAAGGAACATGGTAGTAGGAATGCAGGCTGGTTCAACTCCTATGGAAAGCCAGTATGGAGGTTTCTCAAAGTATTATAAATAGATCCACCAATTAAATTAGGTATCTACCCGAGGAATGCAAAAACACAATGTGAAGAGATATATGCAATCCTGCTCACTGCAACACTTTTTATAATAACCAAAATATGAAAACAACATAAGGTGACAGATGAGCAGATTTAAGAATATGAAGTATATATACACAATGGAATACTACTCAATTATCAAAAACTAAACTCTTGCCATTTGCAACAACATTGATGGAACTGGTAGAGATTATGCTAAGCAAAATAAGTCAGAAGGCGAAATAAATACTGATGATGATTTCACATATGTGGAATATAGAGAAACAAAACAAAGGAAAAGACAAAACCAAACCAAACAAATCCTAGAAATGTGACTGTAGACATGTGGCTATCGGGTAGACGTGTGGATATCAGAGAGGAAGTGTGGAAGTGAGGAGCTACTGAGGCAGGGGCACAATGGATTATGAAGGAGGACAGTGGGTGTGGTGCAGTGATATGGTGTGAACCTGCACTTGAGTCATACACAGTGTGCTGTAAACCAACCTTATCTCAATTTAAAAAAATAGATAATTGAAGATATTATGAAATATTTGATGCCAATAAACTAATAACTTAAGAAAGTCCTAGAAATTTACCAAAACTGACCAAAAAATATAAAATGCAGCATTCCCACTAATATGTATCACCTGTATCATAAGAAACATAATACAAACCCAAATTAAAGGGTGACCTACAAAACTAATAGCCAGTACTCTTCAAAAAAGTAAAAGTCATGAAGGACAAAGAAAATATTAAGGAACTATTATAGAATTAAAGGGCATGAAAAGTGAATGCAATATGTGAATTTGACCCTGGGGAGGTGGGGAAATATCGTTTTACAAGACACTAGTAAAGCAACTAACGAAATTGAGACATAGACCATACTTAGGCATTAGTATTGTAGCAATATTAAATTTCCTAAAGATCATCATTGTACTATGTAAAAAAGGGGAATACTTTGTGCTCAAGAAATAAACTTTTATATACTTAGGGATCAAAGAGTATCATGTCTATAACTATTAAATGGCCCACGAAAAAAAATATAGCTATGTATATATTTATATATCTAGAAAAAGAAGGATTGATAAAGCAAATGTGCCAAAATGGCAGCTTGTGATGCTGATAAAAAGTATATGGGCATATTTTTTACTACTTTTGTAACTCTTCTATAAGTTCTCTATCATATTTCACAAGTTTTACATGATTGTTGGCTTTCACGTTATCTTGAATCTACCTGAAATTGAATTTTATATTATGTATTTTTCACATGGAAAGCCAATCGTTCCAACATCATTTATTGAAAATTCCATCTTTTCTAGGCTGTTTTGTATATATTATGTCCAAATATGAATATATTTATGTCTGGTCTTTCTCTTCTGCTCTATTTACACTAAAATGAAAACCTGTAGTTCATCAAAAGACTGCATAAAGATAATGAAGGAAACAAATCATGAAATGAGAGATTTTTTTTTTATAAAACATATAAAAACCAATATTTAGATAGACAGAGAACAATTACAAGTCAAGTAGAAAAAGAAAGATATTCTATAGTAAAACAAGCAAATTTGACCAGGCACTTCACAAAGCCAATAATGGTGGTCAACTGTACAAGTCATTAGAGAAACGCAAATTAAACCATAATTAAATGCCATTTTACATTCATCAGATTAGCAAAATTTGATGTCTGTCAGTGAGAAGAGTTAGGGAGTATGTGGACTAAGAACTCTCAGACAGTACCGGTGTTAGTGGAAGCTGGTGTCACTCTGGAAAATAGGATGGTGTTGACTAGTAAGACTGAAGTTATGCACCACCCCATGATACCACAATTTCCTTTGCAGGACAATACTTCATAGAAACTGGCAGGAAATACGTACAAGAGTTTTCACAACTGCTTGGCTGTAATATAGTTAGAAGTAATCCAATGTCCATCACCAGTAGAATGGATAAACAAATTGTGTGTATATTCAAATGGAATACATAACAGCAATCTAGTTACCAACAAAAAATATTGACTTATCTCACAGAAACAAATATTGAGTGAAAGAAGCAAGAGACAGAAGAAGACATATAATTTCACTTATATAGAATAAATATCAGGCTGAAACAACTTCTACTATTTAGTGTGCACACATAGGTGGTAAAACTAAAAGAAAAGCAAAGAACTTATAAAACATAGGATAGAGATAATAGAAATTGAAAAAAAACCCAGACTTCTCTGTTCGTGCTGACAGTTTTCTATTATCTTGATTAAAGTGATAGTTCAAAAGGTCTATGTTTAATTACTTGTTAAAATATGCATGTTTTATGCACTTTCATGATTTTGATTATATGTCACATTTTATAATTAGGAAAAAAGAATGTAAACATGGTACTTTTGAATAACTACTAGTAGGTCAGCAAAGTAGTATGCACATATAAGGAGATAAGCCTGGAAAGGCAAATCGAAGACTCTTGATTTGAGACCTGGTTATAATTCTTGTTCCTGGGTTCCAGGTCTATCTTAGCCCAAATACTTTCCTATTTTATTTTCATTTAGGTGATTTTTCTTATTTAGCAGGGTTTGTGACTGAGACAGGTCATGTTTTCAACTGTATTGTTTTATTATTAACTTCAAAGTCAAACAATAATAAATGTCTGCTGATTTATCAACAACTTTGATGAAAATCAGGTTTTTTATTACTAAGAAACTTCAAAGAAAAATAATACTTATTAAATGCTCTAACATTTATTTAACTTACCCTCAAAGTATGGTGCTCTTGTGCTAATAATACTCTTAATTCTTCATGTAGTGTTATAACTTCCAGAAACTGTCCCCACAGAGCCATTAAAAGTGAGCAAAGTTGTGCAAGATTCATATTAATAAGTTCTGCCAATTCATCAGGATTTTCTATTTTCTGAAATGATAAGAAAAAAAACTTCACTGCTTCCTGAGACGTCTGAAAACATATCTAAATATTATATGATAATGAGAATATTAATACTAAGGCATATTTTTAGTTTTAAAAAGAAATGTGCAGGTGTATATGTGCATACATGTACAGAAATACTGATCAATGACTTTTTTTCTATTTGATAATTACTGAAATAATTTTCAATAATTTAATTGATATTTCAGTATCTGAGTTGTCTTATTACTGAAATAATATCAAATATGTTTTAAAATGACAAATTTGGATTCTATAGAGCACTATCAACTCAAAAACTAAACCACTAGGAATTTCAAATACAATGTATGAATTACAATATGAAGTCATAAAATTCTTGAAAGATAAGAAATCTTAAAATTTAAGATTTTTCTACTGTAACCAGCTAAGTAAAAGATCTTCTCACGTAGGACTGAGATAGTTTTAAATATTTCCTTCATTCTTATGTTTCAAGATTGTATTTTGCTTGTGGAAAGCCTTTTCCAGAGTTGGCAAACATTTTTTCTGTTCTTTTTAAATAATTCCATCCACTCTTATTGAATATATTTTAAATGCTAGGGCCTACTTACATTCTACACATATAAAGATTAATATGAAAAGCTCACAGTATGGTGAGGAAAGAAAAATAGGTAAACAATTATGACATACCATTAAGAGTGTTCTAATAGTGGTGTAAAAATATGCCATTTATTTAAATATTCACTTAAACTGATAAAAATTAAGAGTACTGAATTGTACTATGAAAATCTTTCAAAAGGCTTTTGGTTTTCTTATATTGGTAAAATAAGAATTTTTGAACAAAGAATAAAAGACTATATATCAGAGTGACTGATTTTCTTTCAGACAGCATTTTTATTATGAGGACAGCCTTTGCTTAAATTCACTAAGGCTGTAGTCAGCTTATAGATATATATTACCTTGCTGCAAAAACTTAACTTTCAATTATTAATAACACTAGCAAAGCAATCTTACATTGCCAGATATGGACTAATTTCATCTTCCTATTCTAAAGAAGGGAACAATAGTCCATTTAAAGTTAAAAGTTACTCTCATGCTTTAAGTTACCATCTATATACTAGCAACAGCTGAATGGGCATGTATGAGTAACATCTCTCCTAAGCTTAAGTGACATCTTTCCTGAGCATACCACTATACCTAGTGGATAACTGTACTTAGATGTAAAAAGAAATTTTCTTAAGTTCAACATGTTCTAAATTGTACTAATTACATTGTTGCTCTCCTTTTATTACAATGAATGAATCCCCAAATACTGCTAACCACACACACTGTTATTTTTGAAGTCTACATTTCAGCAGGATTTTCTTATTCCTACCAAAACCTAGCTTCTATTTTTCTACCCTAACTCAGAGACAAAAAAGTACCAATGTCTACCATCACCAAAAGTATATACAGAGAGTTGTTACCCGACACCCTTACTACAAATAATGCAGAATATACATTAATAATTGCTTTCATTTTTACAAATTTCATGGGCAACCCCCCCAACTTTATTGCTTAAATCTGCATTTCCCTTTATTTCAGTAAGAATTAATGTCACTTGAGTAGCTAACTTGTTCTGCTAAGAATTAACTATTTGTACATTGCCTCTATGTATATCCTTTTTTCACAAGGGTGTGTTTTAGAGCCTCATGGTCTACTGAATGAGCTAGCCAAGCTCCCCACAAAGGTGTTTTAAAGCTGATATATAATATAAATGCTCTTTATATATACTGTAGTAATTATTTGCCAGTTTTAAATATTACAGATATTTTCTTCCATTGCTTGTTTTCTTCCATTGCTTGTTTTCAATTTTGTTTATTTTAAAGAACTGTTTCATCAATATCTCATTTTGTCATTTACTGTGACAAAGAGGTTATTTCATATTCTCGACTTTTTATATATATATTTCCTCCACCCCTAATTTTGTCATTTACTGTGACAAAGAGGTTATTTCATATTCCCGACTTTTTATATATATATTTCCTCCCCCTACTTTTTCTTTAGCCTATTTAGAATTTTATTCTGTAACATGGTATAAAGAACTAATTTTACTATGCCTTTTATAAAACCCAGTGTGTGATAGTTTATCATATATTGAGTTCTCAAACACAGCAGTGATGGTTTCAATGTAACTTACTTTTATTGATTTGTCTCTTAATTCTCTTAGAGAAGTCCTACTCTATTTTCATTATTGTAGTTTTATATACATATGAGCATCCAGTGGCTAAGTACTTCCACATGAATACTGTTTTTCTTAGTCATCCTTACTTTTCTTCAATTGATCTTTAAAAATAAGCTTAAAATATCCAATTGGATTTTGATATAGATGAAATATTAATAACTTCAGAAAAAGATTTCAGTGATTATATATCTTTCCACCAACAAGTATTATGTCTAATCTCAGTGAAACATTAGATGTTTTTTCATGTTAATTATATACCTTAAGATTATTTCTAAGTGTTTAACTATCGTTTGGGCAACTATCATAACAGCATTAATGATTTTTTTAAATAAAATACTTCTCTTATTTGATCTGTGGGGAAAGTCTAGCATAGTATTCAAAATTACTTGTGTATGCTGCATATGCAGAATTTTTTGAGGCAAAGGTAACCTTTTTTCAAAAGGGTATGTCTAGTCCTCATTCAAATTTATATTTCAAAGACAAATACATACTTTTGTTTGATTCAAGTCTCTGATTTCTTCCATTAATGTAACAGAATAACATACTTGGTAGCCATAAAATAGCCAAAATATTTAGTTCCATAGCACAAAAGAAAAAAAAAATTAATTGCAAGAATGAACTAGTGCAAAAATGATCAGACACAAACTGGTTTGTTGAAAGAAAGAAAATTTTCATTCTAAAAAATATCATTTTACAAAAATAATTGATGTTTTAAAAACTGTTCAGAAATTCTTAAAGTGAAATAAGAAACAAAATGCACAGTTTTGATCAACTGTCTCTGTTATTTTATTTATATGCAGAATAATATACATTTTAAAGATAAGTTAACTTCACGCTAAAGTGAAATGTCTTTTAATCAACTAAATTGTTGCTTTACCACGATCCACCATTTTATCTTTGCATTTCAGGAAGGATAGATAATTATGTTTTCCTAGACAAAATATTCAGAATAGGAAACAGAATCTACTCAAACAACTTGACAATGTAAATAAAAAAAAAAAAATCAAAGTACCTTAACTTCTTCACATAGTTCAGTAAGCCGAGCTTCTATATCCATTTCCTCTGAAAGGAATAAAGAGTAATTAGAGGAAATATTTTAAAGTTAGATTTGAAAACTATCTGTGAAATTACATGAATTAAATAACCTTTAAAAAACAGAAGGTTGAGAAATATCTGGACTATAATTAGAGAATTAAGTTTCAATGTGCTGTATTTTCATAAATACATGAATTATGTAGTAATATGATAATTATTAAATTCTATGTTTTGATGATTAAATAGTTTCAATTCTCATAAGAGGCTAACACTGTCACTGAAATATTGACTACCTACTTAAAATAAATTCTACAACTGCATCACAGAAAAGAGAAAACATAATTAGGTTTTATTGGATTTCATATAATGTAAATTATAATAAAGCCCAGTATTTTGTCATACACGTAATTCTTTGCTTTTTATAAAAGATATTCCTAAAATACTAATTCAAATTAATTTTTATAATCAAAACATACTGAGACTTTCCCGGAGTATAGGCCATTTAATAAAATGACAAAATTCTTTTGAATAAAGAGTTTCTTCTAATTTAGCTTAATAAATTTAGTTTCCTATAAAGTAACCTGTAAGTCTGTAAGACAGTCCATAATTTTGTTGCTGAGTTTAATTACTCAAGCTCATACAAAGAAAGACCACATTTATGACATCCTTGAATTCATTCAACTCATCTCATAAAGTGGAGTCAACATTCACTACTTGATTAAAAGACTAACAGTTATAATTACATGGTAAACACAATGAAGCTATAATATGAACAACACCCAGTTAATAACTAAAACCAATGGTACACATTTATTTTATAATATGCAAAATATATAAATTACCTTAGATATTAATATGTTCCAAGAAATAGATCACATATTTGGTCAACTCATTGATAAGTACTAAATAAATATGTGATATCACAAGTCACATAATCTGTTAAATAAATCTGTATTTTCTAATATTGAGTTTTCTAAAATTAAAAAAATATTAGCAGCAGACCCAGTATGAAAAGCACAACTTCCATATGCCAACATTGTTTTCATATTACCCATGACCTTTTTCTGTCTTAGAAGAAATCAGTAAAATTAGTCTTCATAGGTTACATATCTGATCTAGGAATTTTGAAACACTAAAAATAAATTTTTTAAGATTTGAGTTTTAATACATTTTCTGGTCTTTATATAATAAAAGCCTACATACATAAACTGGTACATAAATATTAAAGCTAGTGAGAACTACTTCAATGAAAAAAAATGCCTTAAAAAATGTTTAAAAGCAAAACTTTAATTTTAAAATCTTTGAGTTGAAATGATTTCAAATCATTTAGGATTTTGAATTGAGTTTAAAGTTATATTTTAATTAATTTTTTGTTTTAAAAATGCCACTTCATTTATATAATTTAATAGAAATGTATAAATTGAGCATTATCTTATATACAATTTTATTTTTTACTTGGTTTTTCCTACTAATCCAAGGTTACAATCTAGAACAATCCTTCCACATATGAGTTTTGGAGTCACCATTTTAAAAAATGAAATTATATTTAACACACTTTTCTGCAGTTTGTGTTTTCTTCCAGCAGCACTTTATGGAAATCTGATATGTAGCTGTAAAGCATTTTTAAAATACTTATAACTCCTCATACTCCACTCTTTGCCCAGAGAAGGCATTTATCTTCGCTTTCAATGTCTTGTTTAACTAAAAATAATGCTATGCTAAATATGCTTATACATATATCCTTATACATTAGTACTCTTTATTTCAATGATACAGTTTTCCAAAATGTGGATAGGTCAAAGGGTAAATGAATCTTAAACTTATTGTAAATCCATCCAACTATTCATCATCTATTCATCCATTCAACAGATATCATACTTTAGAAAATACCAATACAATGCTAGGTGTTAAGAATAAAAGATAATCTCAATGAAAGTATTACTAAGCTAACTACATTATGTTTTAGTTTCTAATCAAATCCATTCTCACCCATCCAAAAATTGGACCATTCTTTACATAGACCTTATAAGCAGCATTCTGTGAAATTATATAAGCAGCATTCTATAAAATTATTTAGAATGCTCACATATACACTGATAGGCTAGCAGTAACAGTTTAAATGATAATTATATTTCTCTCTCTAAAAAGAACACTAAAACATGTCATAAAAGGTCAAAATTTACGTCTTCAACCTTTATTTTTGGTTCCTAATAAGAAAATCAGTTTCTCTCTTAAGAGTTTTTATGAAAGCTCACTCAAGTCAAATAGTTTTGAGAGTGATTTTTGGCTCTTTAATTTCCTTTCATTCATATCGTTGAAAACTAGGAACAAGCAATGTTAATTCCACTTTTTTTTGGTATCTATAGCTTTTCTTAACTTTTAAAAAAGTTATGATCTATTCATGAAAGTAAAAACTATGGAAAGAAAGTAAATTAAGCCTCACTGCTATTCTAGAACAAAAGCCTAAAATATATAGGGAAATACATCAATAAAAGCATTCATGTCCACCCAGGGATGCAAAAATAAATAAATAAATAAATAGAACAAAACATAGAACAAAAAATATGTAATATCTGGAAAATGATGATTTGATATTACCACTATTTTAAAATTTATTTGTTATGCATAAAATTAGCTTCAGCTTTAAAACCACATATCATTATCATTAGCCCTATCTAAAGATAAACTTATCTGGAACAAATTTAAAGCAATATTATTAAACTAACAAATTCTGGCAATAAATATGGCTTCCAAAAAAAGTTTTTTGTAGGAACTCTAGAAACAACATGGAAAAAGCCAAAGAAATCTTTGCATTTACCATTTCCATTTTTAAATGAAAATTTCAACATATCAAATTAGTTGAGAAATTTTCCAAAGTTTATCTACAAACCAAATTGATTTTAAAAGTAAGTTCTTAAATAAAAGTGGTAGGAAATACTATATTAATAAACACATATTTATGATATTTAACTTCAATTTGAAGCAAAATTTCACACTAATTAAGGGATAATTTACTTAACCTATTTGTAAACATACCTAGACAGGTGTCTTTCTGGGTTCTTGGCTGTTTTCTTCTGAGAAGACGCTCATAAAGGACCTGCATGTTGGCCTTGGCTAGTTATAAGGATTGCACATAGCACTAGTTACTACAGTCCTTTTATGACAAAATTCACCAGAATTTTCCAACTTGTTAATAATAGACTTAGTATTGATTTGACAGTGCAGTTAGAACACTAAAGCAATTTTTGTTAGTTGGCTTATTAGAATTACAAATGATGTACATTCAAATATATATTACTTGGCTCTTTTTTTCTATTTAAATTTATGTGACACTCAACATTTCATAATCCAATATTATTTTTATGTTTTAATTTCTTAGATTCAGAATTTTAGAGTTGGCAGGGATCTCAAAGCTCAGATAAGCCTGTATTTTACAAGTGTAGGATACTAGGTCCTATAATGTGATTTGCCAAAGTCTCGATTTTAGAACCCGTGACTCCCATTTTCATTAAGAGCACCTTGCGCCAAACCAGTATTTAACCATTTATTAAAAAAAAAAAATGTACATCATTTATCTAGGAGAAAAGAAAAAGTCAAAAGCAGAAAGGAATTCAAGGCATTATTTTAACAGAGATAACAGTTTATATACATTTTTCAAAGCATGGTAGAGTCTAAGACTTTAAAATATACACTTATTTAAAAACAATAAAAGTGCTAAATAGAAGAAAATAACCTATAATCAAGAACTATTTTATTATAACCACTTTTTAAAACTGGTGAATATAGTGATGTTTAATTAAAGAGGTTTCATGGAAATTTTATATAGTGCCCACAATTTAATTTTGTATAAAAATATAAAGCAACATTAATAGTTCAAAATATGCAATAAATCCATTTTGAATAGTTAATAGTATTTTTAGATATTCTCCTAGAAGATATATTCAAGAATATACTAAAATTCACGATAGAAAACATAAATAGTAATGAAGAGTTTAAGAGTAACATAAAGCATTATCCACAAATATTTACTGAAAATGTGTCTTGACTTTAAAAATCCACAGGAAACAGCTGTAAGTTATGTGTTGATGCTCATATACTTTAAAAGGAGCAACAAAAACTGTACTGTGATGTTTCATTCATTCACTCATCCATTCATTCAACACATTTTGAGTAAATACTATGTGTAAAGTACTAATTCTATTCTATGGCTATTAATTATTTATTTAAATGAAAGTATGGGGTTTGTTTTAGAATTTTATTTTCTGATAAAATATTTTAAGCAAATAATTTGGAATAAAGTTAACATTTATTTAGCAACTAACTCCTGAAATTAAACATAAGTGCTCTTTTAATTACTGTATTTTTCTATATTATATTTAGAAGCCCAAAGTAATATGTAAGAAATGAAAGGCATCATTACTTTGAGAAAAAGTTAAAAGTCTTAAAAATAAATGAGTTTTCGGGCCTCCCCGGTGGTGCAGCAGTTAAGCACTGCGCTGTGGAGCTGTTGGCAGCAGCGACGCGAGTTCGACGCCCTGCGGGGAGAATCCCACATGGTGCGGCAGACCTCTCCTGCCTCACCCACTGCTCCCCTCAGCAGTGTATTTCTGATATGCCTGTTCTGCTACCTGCTCTGTCTCTGGTGAACCCTCTTGCTGCCCCACAACTCTGGCCTGTACCCCAGCTTGTTTGTATAAATAAAAAATTAATCTTTAAAAAAAAATGAGTTTTCATGTTAAATAAATTAGTGACAAAGTGCTAATACTAAATCTAAGCTATTTGCAATAAACTTTTATATTAGAAGAGACATTTTCTTTAATTAGTTATTATATAGTTTATTTTATCAGTATAAATTTTATCCTCCTTTAAGAAATAATTTTTCTATGTTAAAACACGGTCCATTTTTCCTTCACTTGAAAATATTACACATAAAATGCATTTGAAAATTACATGCAGATGGACATCTTTCTTAGATAGGCATTTATACGGCCCTCTAATATATGACTCCATTAAAATCACAAGAAGTCCTGTCTCCCTGGTTGAGTTTCCCTATTCATCTTAATGTTGAAATGATAACTAAGGGAAGAGGAGAAAACAAAGCTCTTTAAGAAAGAGACCCTATTCTTTCCTCAGTACTTAATCTAGAACGTGACAAAGTAGGTGCTCATAAAAAAGTCAAGGGAGTTGACAGCATTAAAAAGTCTTACTCTTTCCCCTCAAAGTCACATTAGTGACCAGAAAGAGGCAGGAAGTAGAATTGTTTTAAAGAAAAAGAGGAAATTTTCTTCCAAGGAGGAGCCACTCAGCAATGGACCTGAAAAGGCTGCTGGCAACAAACGCAGCAGCACCAAGGAAAGGAAAAAATCCCCCAAAACTATCCCTGGAAGATTAGAATGGACATTACCCTCAGGAGGTTTACCCCACAATAATATTTCCCAATCCATCTCCTATATGCCAATAAAAACAAAATTCAAGCACACATAAAAAGAAGTCCTTCTCTAAGAGTTCCTTCTGCCTTTCATATGTTCTCAACTTTCCTTCTTGACTCACATACCACCATCTGGTTTCCTTCTATCTCTCTTACCTTTCAAATAGATACCACTCTGTATTTACAGTCCCAAAGCTAGTGACCGAACTGCTTCCAAACATGAACACTTAAGCATTTCAACAGGATAATGCCTCCCTGATTTCTATACAGCATTCACCATTCAAACTATTACACATTTTCTTCATGGCACATGCCCTCTAAATATCATACCTTTACTTTTTATACTACTACTTTTCAGGGACATGCTATTGTTCTTTCTTAATACTGTGGCATTGTCATTAGAGCTTTACCAAATTTTATAATATGATTCTCCTAAGAAAGTGTGTTTTAAGTTCCAAAGACCCGTATTAAAAAATACATGAACATAATTTTTTCATAAATTGAGTATAAGCAATAGTCTAAATTAGTTCTATTCCACAATTCTTTTATTTTCAAAAAAGATCACTTAAAAATATATTTGAAGCAGTAATTTCCTATAGAATTTTTTTAAGGGAATTAGAAGGAGTCTAAGTACATAAAACAGTAAAGAAAAAGAATATTTCAGAGAGGAGTAGTGTCAAAAGGTTTCACACTACCATTTTTGTTTTGTGTAAAAATATCTGAGCAAAAAAAGAATAAATGCATTGTCCTATTGCTTGGGTACATTCGGATTCTTAAATCAAGCATTCTAAACAGTTAATTTAATGATAAGTATGTTTAGTCAAGAAAGTACAACTGAACTGATTGAAAAATGAAATTAATCAAATCCACTGCAGTAGTTGTTGATGGGCAAGGGGACAACATCCAGCATCTTCTCACAGTTCTACTTAAGTAAGGTGGAAATCATTACACTCTTCACAATTCTTTTGTATCTCCAAATAGGCAATTATAAAAATAGACTAGTCTCAAGCCCGATAATTGTTTCCAATAACAGAGACTATTTTTGAGAGTACGCTGATATTGTTAAAAGACTTGAGATTCTTGAGGAACAAGGAAAAACACAAAACACTGATTAATATTTAAAAAATAGCTCCTGATTCATATAACGATGAAAATAAGTGATTTTGAAGAGCTATTCAATGTACAAAATTAGCTGATATTTGAAAATAAAAGTTTATAAAACTGATAAGGTCTGAGTAAGCACTTGTTCTTGCTAATCCCAGTAATTTATCTTCTGTGAAATGATAAAATTCAAAGCATTTCTGCAGGTTGCAAATGGTATACAAATCAAGGCAATGTGATTTTTTTAATTATATATTCAACATGTATGCAGATATAACTGTTGTGCAAAACTAAAGATTAATTTAACGATTTAAATAATTTTCAAAATGTTAAAACTGATTGTTAATAATCTCTGAAGTGAAATAAACGATGAGAGATTACTAAAAGCAAATATATACAAAAATTTCCCAAGAACTTTTAATCTCCTTAGACTACTAAGTATTTGGAAGTACTGCTTTAATTTATCCTTATTTAATTTATCCTTTAATTATTAGCAAATAATTATATTTGCTTTCTAGCATGCTTTCTGGTTATCTTTTAAGAAAAGTAGTATATTTTCTTTTTAACAATGTTTTGACATACACTTTTTAAAAATCTACCAAAGGACCATTTCAAACTTAGCATGAAGAAGTTATTCTATTTTAATAGCCTAAAATTTAAATTATAGAAAGCAATTACCAAGGGTTGAAAAAGACAGAATTGAGAGAGAAGTAAAAGTAAAGCACATGAACACTGTAGATTTAGTACAGAGATACTATGGCAAAGCTGATAACTAGCAACATGAGAATGAACAGAATGACTTGTACTACAGAATAGGTCTGGCTACTTTCAACATACCCAGTTCTAGTTTCTGACAAGAAGGGATCTCTTCTGTTACCATAATGAAGTAACTATGCAATCCTTTGAAGGCTAGCAGCAAAGAGGCACAAAGTGTATAATGAAAATGATAGGCATGATGTAGGAAGGAGTCTGCAATGATGAAGCTGCAACCCTAAAGAATAGATTTGGAAAACAGTGTTAGTGACCAAAAATTTTACACTTGAAACTTAGAAAACTACGGGGAAAAACCCCTAAGTATTTACTAGTTACAATTAGTTTAAACTAAACATATGAGAAATTTAATAACATTTTAGGGAGCTGTTTCTGCTCAGAGTAATTTAAACACATGAAATACAATTCTAGTAATTTCAGTGACTGTGGACTTTTAAAACAAGCAGATCAAATTATAAATTGAAAGTATGAGACTGAAATTACAATGAGACTGTTAGACACTCTGCTTTTATAGTTTAAGTTCCTTTCCTTTTAGGTCACTAATGGCTATACTTATATTACTGCAAGTTGGGTAACAACTTAGGGAATTGTTCTGTACAGACTTTTTTGGAAAGATTTGACCAGTTATATTAAGGAAGCAAAGGTGACAATAACAAGTTAAAAGAGGCTGTCAAAGGTTTTTTACATTAACTCTGATAAAATCTTAAAGAATCAGATTATGTTTCATAATAAACAACTGGATCCAACCAATTTGTTAAAATCATGTATTCTGTTGCATTCAAATAATAGAAGAAATAACACATTCATGGATAAAACAGTTAAAAACATTTCATTTGAAATAAGAAAAAAGAATTTATAAACAAATTCAGTTCTTACATCTGGTGATAACTGTTTTGTGTAGTTAATACCAAAGACCACACTTTCGAGAGTAGGAATCACGGAATCTTTGTTTTGTGCTGGTGCATTTCTATTTAACCAAGTAGTCTTCATGGGGCGAGGAAAGCTGGAGGAGTAAGTATTCCATTATTACTGACATAATAATCTTTTAAAATATTAAGTTAAGTATTGAATAAAGAACAAGGATTTTGCAAGATCATGGTTTCTAAGTATTCTTAATTTCGTAACTTTTCCTTTAGCAATTTGAATTATTATAAAAAAGTAGGAATAGAAAAAAAAGACTAGATGTTTGAGATTACTTTTCTATGGGAGTCTCAAGGAACTCTAAAGATAAAACAGGGGCCCAGAGTAGCTAAGTGACAAATGAAGGTGAAGTTTTAATTCGAAAATAATGATCTGTCAGAACAGGTTACCAAGTGTGTAAAGTTAAAAATCAAAAATGGATGCTTTTACAGAAATAAAGAGCTCCCACTTAAACTTAGAAAAAAAATTACTAAATCTATTTGTTGCCTCTATTTTTCAAACACAAGGTATTTCCTTTCCTATTTTCCCACTAAAAGGTTATGAACCCTATTAGGATAATCTTTGTAAGTGCTTTAAGGCACTGTCTCAATTTCATAAACTGCTCCTGTTAGTATTAATATTACATTTAGTATTCTACAAATCCCATAAAATAAGAAGCATATTTCTTTTGCATTCTAGTAGAATGTTTAAAGATCATATATAATTTTATTTGTGATAACGTACTGGCTAATTATAGTAGGCCAAAGCATCTGGACCATGGCAATTTGACAAAAGAGAAAAGACAGAAAAGCAAATCAATTTTGCCATAGGCAGAGAGCAGTGTTCATTTGCAAAATCAATTTGCTTTGCAAAAATAAAGTACTATATCCCAGCAAAGAAAGGAGTTGTAAGTCAATGGTAATTTCCACTTACTATGAGGTGTTCTTCAGAATTGAATCAATAAGTTGTACTTAAAAAAATTTCAAATTTAAAAAATAGGCGTGTAAAGCAAAAGCAAAGAAAGAAACCCTAACTTCTGTTATTCCAAATAATTGAAGAATGTTACCCTTAACAAGATCCCTCGACCAGCATTTTAACAGCAACATGCTGTTGTTCCCTTTCATGGTCCTTGCTTCCTTTTTTATTTGTGAGCAAACAAATGCAGGAAAGATGCTGCTTCTTTCAGGGCAAAGTTTTAGCAGCAAGAGAGGAGGATATTAGAGTCCATGGCAGCTAGGTAAAGAATAGCAACCTCAGCTGTTGAAGACACTCATTTTCTTTTCCAGTCACTACCAGAGCCAACAGTTAATCCTCTTGGCTTCTGATCCTGAGCCAAAAATGCCTTCTCCCAGTAAATGGTCTCTAGCAGATGAGCTGCCTCTTTCACCTACTAGTCTGCAGCAAAAACTGCTGCATTACAAGAGGAAGCATATGTTTAACTTACTAAGATTAGTGATATAAAAATGTCACTATTCCATTTAATCAGGGCCCCTAGAAAGCAACATCAATAACCTAAGCTAGCCTCTATGAATTGCTAGTATGAGGTGAAACTAAGCCAGTATTACAACGAAAAATAAGTAGTTGAAATAGCTAATTAGTGATTCTTGTTGAAATTACAAAATTAAATAATTCCGGAAACTACAAATATATATTTTGTAAATTTTTAGTATAACTTCACATATAACTCATATAAAAGTAGTATTACATACAACTTAACGGAAAGTTCTATTAAAAAAACACCTGTTGAAGTTTCAGTTACAATGTCATTACATACATATTTATTCAGGTTTATTTTTAACTTTATAGTGAAATTATATAATATTATATATTTTTGTTTACAAAAGTTATAGTAACTAAGTTCCAAGTTCTTAAAGGCGTAAGACGTAAGACAAAGATGACAAAACAACTAGTTACAGCTCTTACTACAGAAAAAGAAAGGTAAAGGAAGCAATTAGGAAAAATAGGTTTCTTCCTGGCCCTGTGTTCTAAAAGAGATCTTGGAACAAAACTATCGAAGAGATTCTCAATTACAGTTCTTAATTAAAAACATTTCAAAGTAAAGATACCAGAAAATCTTATTTGTGGGCAATATTTTAAATTTTATTGGTATTCTACAAATTCTGAGGGTAACTGTACAAAGTCACCAACTTAGTTTTCTGATAAATCAGTTTAACATTATAACCTTTAAGCTTTGGCCCTATTTATTGTTGGAATCAGAGTTCTCACAAATTGTCAAGTGAAAGTTCAGAAATCAAGTCAATTTGAAGTTACTGGTTTTAAAAGAATCCATTTGTTGCCCACACCGCAAGGATGATGTTTTACTATAAAAACTGAAGAGCCTGGGCCTCCCTGGTGGCGCAATGGGTTAAGTCGCAGCACTATGAAGCTGTCCAGAGCCACTGCAACACGAGTTCAAGACCCGGCCAGGGAGATTTCCACATGGCGCAGCAGACCACTCCTGTCTCGCTCACTGCTCCCCTCAGCAGTAGAGTTCAGGTGATCTGCCTGTTCTGCTCCCCACTCTGTCTCTGGTGAATCCTCTTACCACCCCACAGCTTTGGCCTATACCCCAGCTTGTATGCGTAAATTAGTAAATCTTTAAAAACAGAACAAAACTGAAGAACCTGAATATATTCTTAATTAATAAAGACAATCCATCCCTATGGAAATGGGCAACAAAATTAATTATTTCAAATGCATTAATTTATGGCCCAGAATAATACATACCTTTAAGTTAACGTGGTCCATGATATATATTTAAAGACTTAGTAAAGATTCATAAAATTGGTTAATGACTTAGAAAACAAGAATTGCTATATAGTGTAGATTTAAGAAGATAAAATAGCCCATCCAGAGAACAGATAAATAAGAAAACCAAGTAAAAAACGAACATCTTTTTTTCCAGAGAATGGATAATTACAGTAAAGCACTGCTTAATAACAGCCTACAGGCTAAATATTGCTGTATGGTTATTTCCAGATCGTATTATTTTTCTTGGTCAATTTATTTGACAAAGATTATCCCATACTTCTGTAATAAAAAAATTATCAATCTAATGTTCTCAAGCTCTAAATTTTATTATTTTAATTTAGCATAAATAAGAGTACCTAGT
Source organism: Scalopus aquaticus (assembly GCA_004024925.1). Lineage (NCBI taxonomy): Eukaryota > Metazoa > Chordata > Mammalia > Eulipotyphla > Talpidae > Scalopus > Scalopus aquaticus. The sequence goes on along the minus strand of PVIJ01009185.1, from coordinate 16,709 downwards.
AAAAAATAATTTGGAAAAATCCTTAATATATCAGCTATCTTTTTCAAAGTATAATTTTCAATATGAAAATAAAAGATACTGCGTTCACAGGACTAGGGTATTGGTTAAAATTACCTTATTAATGGCTGATGTAGTGCAACCAGTGATGCATGGACTGTAACAGACACAACAGAAAGGTGGAAATAATCAAACATAACATTAATATGATGATGAAGACCTCTATGGAGGCTAAAGTGCAGCTTCAATGTTCGGCTACTTATTAGTTGCAAAGAGTTCAGATCATCTGCCCTATAAAAAGCAACACATTTGCATGTAAGTATGGAATATTTAGTAAAAGCCAATATTTCATAGTTTAAATTATTAAGACATTTAGTTATAAACTACTTTTTCAAAATTTAGAATGAGAATAATTTTTATAAAGCATCATGTTTTCATTATATAGATATATGAAGTCTAACTATAAGAAAATAAACATATTTCTACCATAGGTTTCTATTAGCCCATAATATCAACAGTTTTTTCACCAATATCCTGATAATTAAGTTCTTTTTAATACTTCATAAGTTATTTGTCTTATATAGAATTTTATTCCATAGGTAATTTTTTTATTAAAAGGCTACAGTATAACATAGGTCAAATACTATTATAAATATCAGAAGATACCTATAATTTTTACTGTACATAATTTTGTTATTAAATGTTATATAAAAATAAGTTACTGGTTGACATTTTACTATATTTAGTCTGTCATTAGATTTACACATATAAAAAAAAGGAAACAATGCCATGAAAATATCAAAATACACACACACATATATATTTTTAATTACATACGTTTTAACTACCATAGGTAAGAACCACTTATTCTTCTCAGCTTATTCCACTTACAGAATTCTGAGTTGGTTAGGAAAGAATCCCTTAAAGAATACTTTGTAACATAAGTATTACAGGAAGAGCAATACCGACAATGTAAAAATGTATTTTTCCTCCCATAGTGAAAAGTCTATCAGATCTTTCAGTAATGTGACTGCTTTATCATTTATCATACATGTAGTCTGAATTTATAGACAATTTCCAAGAGTATTTCTACAGGGACATTTGAAATGAAAAAAGTAAAACTATAAAAATAAAATTGTGAAATGGATCTTGTTATTGTGTTAAATAACACAAATAACATTGGTCAACAAATATTAACAAGTCATGTTACTGAAATAAAATTAGTCATTTCCTATCAATTTGTACATGCTCAACAGGAATATGACCAATTCTAATTTTGGCTCTAGCTTTTTTTTTTTGTAATCTGCAATAAATTGATGTTTACATCACAAAATGCATGCCAATAGTAATAGGTCTATGGTTAATTCCTGTAAAAAATCAAATCATAGACTACTTCTTAGATTTCTTTGCTTGTCTCTTATACAGCTGTTCAGGAATAGAAAAGGTGGAAGACGTTTTCCACTGTGCAAAAGCACAGCCTTAAGACTCAGTCGAAGAGACTAGAAATAGTCTCCGTTTTTGCGGGTCATGAGTGATTTCTAAGGCATTCATGAGGCCCTCAATATTGGAACAGAATACCAGAGTACTTTCCTTTCTGAAAAAAGGCTCCAACTGCTGGTGGTGCTTTCGATATAAAGTAATTGTGACATCTTTTTCTGGAAGATTCCATTGTTGGAATATTGATCCTAGTAATTCTGCCTTGTTCTTGGGTAAGTCCAAATCATGAACCAGGTCATTTATCTCTTCCTGTGTTAGTATGTGTGGGGTTGATGATGAACCACAGTGAAAATCTGGATCACTGCATGCTGATGGAACAGGAGAAGAACAGGTTGGCTCACACTTGTCCTCATCACATGAATCAAGACAATATTCTGCTGGAGGTTCTGGAATAGGAAGTCCCTCACCATGTGGAACTGGTCTCAATGCAGAAGGAATGTCTGGGCAGACTATTCACGACTTCTTTTGCTTCTTTATTCCACCACAAAGAGGAGGAACCAAACAGAAGTAACAGTCTTTTATATGGTTGCTTGGCTCTCTCCACACCATGGGGACTGCAAACAGCACTGATGGTCTTTTGCCATTTGACCACTGCGAAAGCTGTGTTGTACATGTAGCACAGCATATATGCGGGACCCAAGGCTTGTTTTGGTCACCAACCTTGCATCCGAAGTCAAGAGGATAAGCCTCTTCACTTCTGGTTGGCAAACGCCACTTCCCCACCAATATAGCAAAAATTGTCCATGCTATTAACGCACTTTTGAGGCATTACTGTTCTGTATTGTGCCTAAATGGATAAAATCATAACAGTTCTATGGAACAATAGCTTCAATTGTCTCATACAAAGTCTGAAATATTTTCAATGCTCAACCTTTCCGACAGGCCTTTCTATAGTGCACTGCTGAAATCAGCTTACTTCAGCAACCGCCTGGCAGTAGTATTGCATTGCATCAGAAAATGATGCAATCAACTCTGAATGATGTGTGCATAATGGTATTATGCAATGCGATGCAATAGTACATCATTCTAGGCTGATTTAGGATGTTGTTGCAGTCCTACTGGATAAATTGACACGGTGAAACATATAAAATGAATTACATGAAATATCTTCAAAACAAGAGCTAATAAAAATTTTTCAGGGTTATATTCATGTTCAGCACACCAAGATACTACAGGTTAGGGCCTTTTTAAGATCTTACTGTTGACCAGTGTTATTTGTAAAAACACAATTGCATGTCCAGTGTACAGGCAAGTTCAAGGTAGCCAGTCATAAAAATTCCTCATATAGTTTAGATTTTTTTTGACAATATATGATTTTTCCCTTCAGGTGTGATGACCACAGTTCTCCCTCCACCAAAACACCAATAGTTTATGATCATATTTCCTTATGCACTCACCCTCCCCTCATAGATCTCTTATCTATTATCAACTTTCAAGGTTTGTCTTTGACCCTTTGTTTTTTCTATATTCCACATAAAAGTGAAACCACCTGATAAGATTTATCTTTATCCCTTTAACTTATATGAGCATGAATCCTTCTAGCTCCATCCATGTTGCTGCGAATGGAAAGAGGTTTTTATTGTTGAGTAATATTCCATTGTGCATATATATTACATCTTTTTGATCTATTCATCTGTTTTGGTGAATTTACGTTGTTTCCATTTGTTGACAAGTGTGAGCCAACCTGTTCTTCTCCTGTTCCATCAGCATGCAGTGATCCAGATTTTCACTGTGATTCATCATCAACCCCACACAGACTAACACAGGAAGAGCTAAATGACCTGGCTCATCATTTGGACTTACCCAAGAACAAGGCAGAATTGCTATCATAAATAGTGCTGTAACAAACATAAAAGTGCAGGTTTCCTTTTGAATTACTATTTTTGTGTTCTTTGGATAGATTCCTAGGATTGGAGTAGCTGGGTTATATGGCAGATTCATTTCGAGTGTTGTGAGGAACATCAACACAGCTTTTCATAGTGGCTGGACTAGTTTACGTTTCCACCTGAAGTGTTTAATTGGGTTGTTTTTGTTGAGTTGTGTGAACTCTTTGTAGATCTTTGCTATTAGCCCCTTATCAGATGTATGATGTGAAAATATTTTCTCCCGTTCAGTGGGGTGTCTCTTCACTTTTGCTGTACAGAAGCATTTTAATTTTTTATAGTCCCAGCTGTTTATATTGTTTTCCTTGTTTCTATCTCAAATGTGTTTCTGAAGTTTATGACATAGATTTTTCTGCCTATGTTTTCTTTTCTATATATTTTATGGCTTCAGGTCTTACATCCAAGTCCTTTATTCATTTTTATTTTTGTGCATGGTGTGAGATAGCAGTCTAGTTTCAAATTCTTTTGCATGTGGCAGTCCAATTTTCCCAGCACCATTTGTTGACTTTCCTTATTCCAATGTATATTCTTTGCTCCCTTGTCATAGATTATTTGACCCTATATAAGTGTTTTTATTTCTAAGTTTTCAGTTCTGTTTCATTGGTCTGTGTGTCTGTTTTTGTTTCAGAATCTTATTGTTTTTATTATTATGGCTTTGCAGTATATCTTGCAGTCTGGAAGTGTAATACCCCCATTCTTCTGCTGTCAGGAGAACATGGCTATTCAGGGTCTTCTATCATTTCATATGAATTTCCGCAACATCTGTTCCATTTCTTTGAAGAATACAATTGAGATTTTTTTTTTACTGGTATTGCATTGAATCTGTTCATTGCTTTGGATGATCATTTTGATAGTGTAGATTCTTCCAATCCACGAGCAGGAACTATCTTTCCATTTCTTTGTGCCTTCCACTATTTTTCTAACAATGTTTTACAATTTTCCTTGTATAGGACCTTCACCTCCTTTGTTAGTTTATTCCCAGGTATTTAATTTTGGGGGGAACAACTGTAAATGGATGGTTTTCTTAATTTTTTCCTCGACAGGGTGATTGTTGCAGATTGGAAGGCAACTGATTTTTACGTATTGACTTTGCAACCTGCTACTTTACTGGTTTATGGTTTTAATTAATTTTTCATGGATTTCTTAGGGTTTTCTATGTAATCATATCACCTGCATATAATAGCTTTACTTCTTTAGATTCCTTTTTGGATTCCCTTCATGTGTTTCTCTTGCTTAATTGCTCCAGCAAGGACTATGCTGAATAGTAGCAGTGAGAGAGGATGTTCTTGCCTTTCACGGTATCTTAGTGGAAAGGCTTTTTCAGATTTTCTTCATTGAGAATGATGCTAGCTGTGGGTTTGTCATATATGGATTTATTATTTTGAGATTACATTATCCTGAGTTTTCAGAAGGGCTTTCATCATAAATGGATACTGAATTTTACTGAATGCTTTCTCTACTTCTATTGATATGAGCATATGGTTTTATCTTTTTGTTGATGTGGTGAATTACTTTGATTTAATGTTGAGCCATCCCTGGAATAAATCCCACTTGGTCTTGGTGTATAATCCTTCTGATGCACTATTGGGTTTGGTTTGTCAAGATTTTATTGAGAATTTTAGTGTCCATATGCTCATGAGGGAGACTGGCCTGTAGTTTTCTTTTGTGCTGTTTTTGTTTGGTTTCAGTATTAGTATGATGTCGACCTCATAAAATGTATCTGGAAGTATTGCTTCTTCCTCAATTTTTCGAAAGAATTTGAGCAGGATAGTTCATCTTTGAAAGTTTGATAGAACTTATAAAACCATCTGGTCACGGGCTCTTGTTTTCTGGAAGAGTTTTGATTGCTATTTCAATTTCCTTACTTATAATTGGTTTGGTCAAGTTTTCTATTTCTACCTTATTCAGCCTTGAGTGATTGTTTAATTCTAAAAATTTGTCCATCTCATCTAGATTGTTGAACTTGTTTGCATAAAAATATTCATAGCAACCTTTTGCTATCCTCTTGGTTTTTGCTGTATCTGTTGTAATTTCTCCTCTCTCATTAATGATCATTATTTGAATTTTCTCCCTCTTTTTCTTTGTGAGCCTAGCTTAGGATTTGTCTATTTTGATTATTTTTTCAAAGAACCAGCTTCTGGTTTCATTGATCTATTGTACTGTCTTTGTGACTTCTATTTCATTTATTTCTGCTTTAATTGTAATATTTTTTTCCCTTCTTTGTTTAGGGCCAATATGCCCTCGTTTATTTTCTCTCATTGATCTGTCCATTGTCCAGTGAAGTGCTGAAGTGTTCTACTACATATGCATTTTTTCCAATGTCTGTTTTCACAAAAATATTGAACACTTTATAAATTGGCTTATCATCCTTGCGCAGGGGCCATGCTAATCTTCTCTGTATTGTTCCAAATTTAGTATAGGAGATGTAGGAGTAGGAGTGTTCTAGAGTTAATGAACTAGAAACAATTGCTACATGTAAATGTCATCAGTTTTGATAACTCACTGAACATCAAAAAAAGTTCTGCCACTACGTAAGATCACCTAGTGGTATATTAGAAAAGAACTCTGTTATATTTAAACACCTTGTGGCAGTGATATTATATCAACAATGTAGTTTACATAGTCCAGGAAATCATGTCCTATTTCTTCAACTTGTCTGCTTTTGCTACCTGAAGCTCATGGAATCAGCAAGGGTACAAACGTATAGGCCTAACCATCCTCATGAAACATGCCCAGAAGACATATAAAATTTAAAATAAACAAGAAGGGCTCAGATTGTATTCTAAGAAAGAAAATGGGGATTCTAACACTAAGATTTTTAATACTTTTATTAGCCTACTTACGAATAATCACCATCTGTGAAATGTAGATCCAAAGATAACAGAAAACTCATTTCCTCAAGGGTTTCTTCAATCTGAAGAGAAATTATAAAATGAAACACTTTCTGAATATACATAGAAAGTTGGGACTATGCCTTGAAGCTTTACAAAAAATATTTACTTAAATTTATAAAGAGTGGTTTACCTTTCTTTCATCCAACAACATTTTAACTTTGAAGATCATAACATCATTTAAAACAATCTCCTCATTTTTATACAAAATTTGAAATGTTTTACTGCAAATCAGAGAATCATGAACTGAAGCTGGAAAGGCTAAAGTCATACCTAAAACATAGAAAATACATCATTAACAGGTAGAAGGCAAAACAGAATACAAGTAAATTAACATTTTTATCTAACACTGTGTTTGACATTATCTTAATGTCATTATCATTTTAAGTATTAGAATATTTCTGAGTTAATTTCTGATAAAAAATGAGTAAGAACCTTATAATCATTTAAAAATTGTCATACAACTTATCTGAGAAGACTATAAAACTATAAGAAGACTATAACTAACCTGAGAAGACATATAAGAAAAATATCAAAGTAGATATTTTAAAAGTAAAAAATTCCTTCACAGAAGAATGAAATTTAGTATTCCACAGCTGCATAGTAAAGAATTTGGTTAGACTTTGTCTTGATTGCTGGGAGGTAGATAAGTCTCTAAACCCATGGAATAAAGAATCTGGCTAGCTTTTATGCTGCATTCTAGAGAAGTGGCCAGTACATTGTTCAAGTTTCCCAGCGGCACTATTCACAATAGCAAAGGTATGGAAGCAACCCAGATGTCCAAAAATAGATGATTGGATCAAGAAGATGTGGTACATATACACAATGGAATACTATTCAGCATTCAAAGAAGATAAACACATGTAATTTGCAGTGACTTGGATGAAATCAGAGGAAATCATACCCAGTGAAATAAGCCAGAAAGAAAAAGAAAAATAGCGAATGGTTTCACTTATAACAGGACTATAGGGAAAACAAATAGGAGAGAGACACTTAGCGGTGGGGGGGCGGGGGGGAGGGGAGGATAAGGGCACAAAATGGAATAGAAAAGAATACAAGGGACCATGGAGATGGATCACGGGTGAATTGGTGGTGGGCTACCCAAGGGGAATACAAAATGTAAAAGACATAAATAACAATAAAAAAAAAAAGTTTTCCAGTGACTAGAGTATCTCTGCTATTCATCACGAGCCCAGACAGTTCATGATAATGAAGTGACTTAAGAAGGACCCCTAGAAAGTTTACTCTAAGGAGGTGACTAAAGATGGGGGATAGCAAAACCAGTAAGACTAATCATGTGAATAGAGTGTTAAGCCATGTAATGTAAGTCCAACCTCTAGAGAGGAAAAGGAGGCTGGAACTTGAGCCATGTGGGCAATAATCAATTGCACCTATATAATGAAACACCAATAAAAACCATGGATAATAAACCTTGGGTGAGCTTCTATGGTAGATAATATTTTACATATTGATGCATACTGACTCCGTGAGGAGAGAACAATGAAAAGTTCACAAATCCAGGACCCTCCCAGACTTTGCCCTGTATATCTTATCTTTTGGCCAGTTATAATTTACATCCTTTTGTTATAATAAAACTATACTAATAAGTAGAGCATCTTCTTGAGTTCTGTGAATTGTTCTAGTGAATTATTGAATCTGAGGATGTAATAAGAATCCCAAATTTGTAGCCAGTTGGTCAGAAATGAGAGCAATCTTATGGAAGACCATGTCTTTAATCTGCAAAAGTTGGTCTACTTCCTGGCTGTTGGAGTCAGATTATTCCAACAGCCTACCTGTTGCCTTATTAATCTTTCCCACAGAAATAACATGATATGAGAAATGGTTGATGAAATTGGAGATGTTTAATCTATATACAAAGCAGGTGGGTATCTTTGCAGGACATAAAGTCCAAAGTAGAATACTAGAGTCCAACTGGAATAAGAAATCCCACATGGGATAATGGCTTGATATCAGAGCCTATGCAGGGTGAAGAGGGCAATCTGGAGTGAAGGGAAGTGGTAGAATCTGAGTTTGGTGAGGAAGGCAATCTAGATGGAGAGGTGAATTAGAGTGCGATGTTGAGAGGCCAACAAGGTGAGAGGCACCTTAGTCTGGGGGTTGGAAAACAAACTAAGCAAAGTTGGTGTCCCTGCAGAGAGGAAACCTAGGTGTAGGTTTCCAAAAGAAATAATAAAAAGTTCCATACGGGGGTTAGGGTGGATATGTGCATACTGTAACAGAACCCAGTAAATTTCCTACAGAAGGAATTCCTGGCACAGGCTTCAGTGAGTACAAATGGGGTGAGGAGTTTCTCACATAGGGGGAGGGTATTCTAGCATGAGGTGCAAGCCCACGTAGTATCAGGAGAATTTCCATGAGGAAGAGAGAGCAGTGACAACTGGCACAAATTAGGGCTTCATCAAATAAGACAAGCTATCAAGGATAATAATGAGAGTCAGGTTTCCTACTGTCAGAGAAAGGGTGTGTGAATATTACATATATGGAAAGGAGCTACAAATACAGAATAAATCCTGTGGTACTGGAATGAAATTAGAAATACTGATGTGAACTCTTGATTTTCACTATATATATGAAGACAGGTGTAAATCTGTATATGTAGGTGACAATAAATATGTGCATACATTTACATATTCACCAGTTCCACTCACTCAAAGGGCCAGAGAGCAGCACAGACCCAAATATTTGTTTCTAATATTCTCCACTAAAAGGAACCAGAACTTTTGGAGAAAAGGCTAACTCCAGAGTTGGGGTAAGATAGAAAAATCTTTTCTAAACAAACATTTCATACCAGAAAGTAATGAAGTGTTAAAAGAATGAAAAGACATATCAAAAGGACACAGAAGCTCTTCTGACTGGGTATACTTTAAATTCATTACCACTTATCTCAAATAGATCCTTAGTGCCATTTAGCAATCACTTATAATCATATATTTTCTGAATCTACCCTTTCTCTCCACATTTCTAAATAACTACTTCATATATTATTTTCTCTTCTCAAACCTAGCCTTCAGCCTCATTGAAGGTCAACTGAACCTTGGTTTAAATAAAAGCAATCACGGAAGTTCAATAAGTTCCACTATTGTACTTACTTGCAGACACACCTGAATACATTTCCTATTTCTTTTCTCCACCTTTTGGTAAAACCCCTCAAAAGATTCTTTGGTATTTAATTTCTCTAATTCATCTCCTCCCATTCTCTTTTTAGTCTATTTTGTGACAGTCTCCAAGATGGTCCTCAAAGATCTTCATCTACCAGAAGTCACACGTTTATAAAATTTCTTCTACAAAATACCAAGGAATGGGGCCTCCTTAGTGGCGCAACGGGTTAAGTTGCAGCACTATGAAGCTATCCAGAGCCACTGCAGCATGAGTTTTGATACCCGGCCAGGGAGCTTCCCACATGGCACAACATACTGCTCCTGTCTCGCCAACTGCTCCCCTCAGCAGTGTATTTCAGTTGATCTGCCTGTTCTGCTCCCCACTCTGTCTCTGGTGAATCATCTTACCACCCCCACAGCTTTGGCCTATACCCCAGCTTGTATGTGTAAATAAATAAATCTTTAAAAACAGAACAAAGCTCTTCTATTACTGGACACCTAGAAAACTAGCAGCTATGTATTTAGTCTTACTTTCCAGAAAGAAAGAAACATGAATTCTCTGTCATTTCAGAACTGCGAAGAGTCTAAAACTCTATCGTACTTGCAGCTGGTCTAGAAAAAAGGAATTCTTGCATACTACTGATGGGAATATGAACTGGTGCAATGTCTATGGAGGATCCTCAATAAATCAAAAACAGAGCTACTACATAAGCCTGTAATTCTACATTAAGGTATCTATACAAAGAATATAAAAACACTGATTTGAAAAGATACGTGCACCCCTACGTTCAGAGCAGTACTATTTACAATAGCTAAGATACAGAAACAGTCTATGTGCCCACTGAAGGGTGATGGGAAAAAGAAGATGTGGTGTACATACACAATGGAATACTATTCAGCTATTAAAAAAAAAAAAAAAGAAATCTTGCCATTTTTGACAACATGGATGGAACCGGAGTGTAATGTGCTAAGTAAAGTAAGTCAGAAAGAAAAAGACAAATACTAGATGATTTAATTCATATGTGGAATATAAAGCAAGTACAGGAACAGACTAACAATATCAAACTTAAACCCTTGGATTCCAAGAGTAGAACTGAGGTGGGGAGCAAGGGTGGAGAGAGTCCAACAGATTGTGGTGAAGGGTTTTTTTGGTGGTGGGAATGGTGTGACAACATACATTTGAAGAGGTGTGAACCTGTACTACTAAAACTTACAGTGTTCTAAACTTATGTTTCTTTTTCTTTTCTTAAAGATTTTTTTATTTATGCATACAAGCTGGAGTGTAGGACAGAGGTGTGGGGTGGTGAGAGGATTCACTAGAAACAGGATAGGGAGTAGAACAGGCAGAATGACTGAAATACACTGCTGAGGGGAGCAGCAGGGGAGACAGGAGAGGTCAGCTGCACCATGTAGGAAGCTCCCTGGCCAGGTATTGAACTCGTGCTGCAGTGGCTCTGTATAGCTTTATAGTGCTGTGACTTAATCCGCTGGCACCACAAGGAGGCCCTAAACTTATATTTCTTTAATAAAAACTTAAAAAGTAAAAAAAGGAAGAAAAAAGCAAGAAGGGAGGGAGAAAGGAAATCCTGTTGTTTGTGAGAACATGTATGAATCTGGAAGACACGCAAAGTGAAGTAAGTACACACGCACACACGTGTGTATATAAATATCTAGAGAGAGAGATCGCGCGCACGTGCGAGAGAGACATATATTTGTAAAGTATGACTTACATGTAGAAATAAAAGAAAAATTTGACTTCATAAAAAGACAGCAGTATATAGTTGCCAGGGATTGGAGGGTGAGAAAATTGGGAAATGCTGGCCAAAGTGTACCAACTTTGAGTTATAAAATGAGTAAGTTGCGAGGACTGAATGCACAGCATGGTGATTATTGTCAATAATACAGTACTGTATACCAGAATCTTGTTCACAATATACCTTAAGCATTCTGACCATATACACATTAACTATGTGAGGTAATGGATGTCTTAACTATCTTGATCATGGTAATTAATGAACAATGTGTATGTATATCAAATCATGTTACACACTTTAAATGTACACAATTTTATTTGACAATTATCCCCCCAAAAGCAGAAAAATATAAATAAAAAAAGGGAATCCAGAAAGAAAAGTCTTTCTAGTTTTATCAACTGGCAACTAACTGGAGCTAATAATAAAGCAAAAGATTCAATCTATTAGATCTAAGGAAGTTAAAAGGAAATAGCAAATGTCTCATAAATTACTTTTAACCTCTGTTTCCTAGAAAGTACATGTACAAAAGAAGACCTACTGACAATAAACATATATTTTAACATGTTTGCCAACCAAAGAAGAAAATTATTTCTTCTTTTATAATAGGGAATATACATATATATTTTATTCAGAAGTAATAGGTTTCCCTAAGCATTTTGATAGGCTTCAGGTAGAGAGAGTAAATGCCCCAATATATATAAATCCTTAAAAATTAACACTAACTAGCTTTTTAGTATCCACTGTATACTAAAAGTGCTGGTGCTGGTCTCTCCTCAGAATATGAGTAAATAACAGAGCTGGCATAACAGGTCTATTTTATATCTTCCTACATTGTCTTCTGGCTCTTTGTTTTCTAATTAGAATAGTTAAACCAGAAAATACATACATGGTTAAAAAAATACCCTCAATATAAAATTTCATTATAAAACATCTTGGAATCATGTTAAATTATATGTTCACATGCACAGTGTTTTTAAAAATTATATTTTAAGTGATATAACTGATACTTAAAGATAGAAATGACACCACTCCTACTAACGTGTTTTCACAGTACATTCCTTCATGTACTCATCACAAGAAACCCAAGGAGAGACTGTTATCTATAATCAAGTGCACTGGCTGAGGCCTGGTATATATTTCTCCTAAGAAATATAATGATGCTTTTTGGTATTTCATATTTGTTATTAAAAAAGAAAATTATTTATGTAAAGTTATTGTTCACCATTATAATGTTGCTTCAGATTTTATTTTAAACTTGAAGATATTCCCTGGCTTACCTGTTGCATGTAACAAACTAGCTTCTACTCTGTGGGGAACTCTTGGTGGAATTTTCATAGATGCACGAATCTGGTAAAAACTAAAGCAAAGTAGATAAAGAAATCATTTCAAAACATATTTTTAAAATACGCAATGCCCCAAATGCTTTATATTTATATTACTGAATAATAAGGTTGGTCTGTTATATCACTCTCCCATAATATTTATTATTAGTGGAAAACAACATTATCAGATTTACAGATCAAATGTTAACATGGCAAAAACTAGCAAATATAAAGATAGATAAGAGAATTACAATATATGTAGGTTATATGTTCTTACTTTAGATGAGAGAATGTTAGCACAAACTGAGAAGTTAGGAAGGCATATAAAAAATTCATTGCTTAATTTCGTACATTTTTTTTCTTTCAAAAGATAATTTTTTTAAAAAAGATTTATAAATTTATGCATACAAGCTGGGGGGTAGGCCAGAGGTGTAGGGTGGTGAGAGAATTCACCAGAGACAGAGTGGGGAGCAGAACAGGCAGATCAACTGAAATACACTGCTGAGGGGAGCAGTGGTGAGGCAGGAGAGGTCTGCTGTGCCATGTGGGAATCTCCCTGGCCGGGTATCTAACTCGTGCTGCAGTGGCTCTAGATAGCTTCACAGTGTTGCGCTTAACCCGTTGCGCCACCATGGAGGCCCCAAATAATAAATTTCTTAAGCACTATTTCGAGGATATACAAGATTAACTCTAGTTTTAAAAATGGGTTTCATGCTATAAATTACAAAATTGGTATGTTTAAAGAATTCAGTTTTTTTCAAATTCTGAGCTATTTACTTTTACTTATTTATTCTATAGGATTTAATAATATACATATATATCTTAATGTAGCAGTCATTAATAAGTTTAAATAGAAAAAATTATGAGATAAAAGCAAACGCTATGCTTGTGCTTGTTTGTGTATGTAATACAGGACATAAAATCTACATGCAAACATACAAACACACAGACACAAGATTACTGAAAGAAGAGTCAAAATTACAAATCATGGATGAGGTAAGTAAAATGAGGAGATGAATATTTATGTTTAGTTTTTAAAAGTAATTTCCTAGGCCCTCCCTGGTGGTGCAGCGGTTAAGTGCTGCGCTATGGAGTTGTTGGCAGCGGCGGCAACGCCAGTTGGACGCCTGGCGGGGGAGATTCCCACATGGCGCGACAGGCCTCTCCTGCCTTGCCCGATGTTCTCCTCAGCAGTGTATTTCCGTCGATCTGCCGGTTCTGCTCCCCACTCTGTCTCAGGTGAACCCTCTCACTGCCCCATGCCTGTACCCCAGCTTGTATGCATAAAATAAATAAATCTTAAAAAAAAAATTACCCAGGTAGTGGTTTAAATGATTAAATTTGTAAAAATCCAAAAATTAAAATTCATAAACATGTTTATTACTATTATTTGTAGGGAGGTGTGGTCTTGGAGAGAACAGTGAGATGAAAAGACCAGAATTAAAGAAGAGTGAATGAAAGGGTAGCAATTTAATTTACAAACTATGAAATAACAGTTTGGCCTTAAAGGGATACGACAAAGCTAGAGAAGTAGATGTTTAGTGCAGATAAAGATGAATCAACTTGAAAATAGAAAATCAGTGAGGGAAAAAAATCAATCAAAGTTCAATCAACCTTGGAAGCGAAGCGCAAAGCTTTCAAGGAACTCTCATGTACCGATGCTGAAAATTTTAACTCAAGATTAAGTGAAATGCTGCCATTTTTAATTATATGGATACACCATATAAAAATCTATTAAGTCTAAACAAGTGACAGATGTTTAATGTTAAACTTTTTAAATTGAAATATTGTAACAGTGTATGTTTCAGGTGTACATGACTAAAAATTGATATTAATACATTAAGTTTATCATGAAAAGTCCAATTTTATCTCTCATACAACTAAATCCTTTACCTAATTTACCCACCCTCCTTCACCATTCCCTACTAGTAACCACTAATTTGGTCTTAATGTCTAAATATTTATTTTTGTTTTATTTAGTTCTGTTTAGTTCACTCATTTATTTGGTTTCTCTATATCACGATATGAGTGAAATCACACGTTTGTTTTTCTCCATGTGATTTATTGCACTAATTATAATACCTCTAGATCCATCATATTGCAAATGGCAGAATTTAATTTTTTTTAAGTTGAGTCCATAATGTACATATACACAAAATCTTCTTAATATAGTCATCTATCAATGGGCAGTGAAGGAGCTTAGGTTGTTTTCAGCTCTTGGCTATTGCAAATAATGCAATTAACATGGATGTATACAGCTACATCTCTTTGAATTTATGTTTTTGAACTTTTCAGGTAAATACCCCAAAGTGGGATAACTGGATCACATAGAATTTGTTTTCAATTTTTTGAAGAAGTTTCATAATTGGTTTCCATAATGATTCCAACAATTTACATTGCCACCAACAGTGTGTGAGGGTTCCCTTTTTCCAACATACTCTCTAATATTTTCATTTCTTGTCTTTTGAATAATAGTCATTACTGAAGGGGTAAGTGTTGTTATAATTTGTATTTTCCTTATAATAAAAGATAAAGAACATCTTTTCATGTGCCTATTGGACATGTATATTTTCTTTGAATAAGTATCTATTCATGTCATCTGCCCGTTTTTAATCAAGTTGTTCACTTTTATATAGTTGAGTTTTATGTGTTCTTTATATATTTTGGATATTAACTCTTTATTGGATGAAAGATATACACACATCTCTCATTCAATTAGCAAGTGAGATTTATTTAAACAGTGTTAAATCAATAGGAATAGGAACAAAAATTCAGTAACTGAGACTCTCAGAGGGTGGATGAAATTGGTAGATGAGGTCTAACCACTACTCAAGAAACTCACTGCATCACTCCAGGAAGATTAACAGCTTTAATTTTGGCTCAGCATGAGTCTTGAACAAATCAATAAATTATCTCCTTCAAACCTAGTTCACTTCCTCCTTTGTTTGCCCAACTAAGGCAGTAATGTTTATAAGCTGCTGAAGGAGATCAAGAAGCTTCATTTTGGACAGGAATTTGAGTGATTCTATTCTCCTAACTTAAGCTCATGGTAACCTGCTGTACAGTTCCATCATGTAGACTACTGAAGCCATTTCCCATCCATTTGAAAGGAGTTAGTCTTTCTGAGTTAGTTTTTCAATCATGATCTGTCCATACTGGTTCTCTGTGTGCACCAGTTTGTAGTTTATGAACATGATAGTTTCCAAACTGTTTGCTGCCCATTTGATAAGGTATGCAGACTGCTCTGCAGTCACATAAATCAGCACACATCAGTTATCAGGAGTGTTGACAATCATGTATTCATGTTACCTTATTTTAGTTTCTCTTCTAGTTCCAGTATCAGAGATCTGCTCTAATAATCACATTGGGGAATACAAAATGTAAAAGACGTAAATAACAATAAAAATATATATTAAAAAAAAATCACATTTCGTTTTGAATCCATCATGTGTCCGTCCATTCACTTGAAGGGTGTCCTCTGAATATTATTCTACAATTGGTTCTGTTAGGACAGATTTCAATTTGTTGCTGTACAGCTTTCTTGTGACTATCATGGGAAATACTGACTTGGTAAAGAGCTTTGTTCTTTGATGGCAAGATTACAGTATCCATTCCAACCCCAAGGTTTAAAATGCCACAGTGACATTCAGTCCTCTGTGGAAATGCCTTTATAAGCTGATTGATACCATAAACTCAAGGAAAATATCTTCTGCTAGCCTCGGGGCTTTTCACTCTTTAGAGAGCCTCACAAAACACGAGATGAGAGTCATGCCAGTAGCCGATGCTTACTGCAAACCTCTAACAGATAAAAGCATCTTTGCAAGTGCTACACATGCTCTCATCAGGTGAGAAAAGGCCTTCTCAGGCTAGTGACTATGGGTTTGGCATCGTGGGGCTGCTGTACACACTGGGGACATAGAAGTGCAATCAACAGATGTGATCTAAGAAAACTGTGCTAGAGCTGGGCTGGCTCAACCAGCTCTGCAGGCACAGCTTAGTGATGCCTGTTGTTGTTTTTTTTTTTAATATATATTTTTATTGTTATTTATGTCTTTTACATTTTGTATTCCCCTTGGGTAGCCCACCACCAATTCACCCGTGATCCATCTCCATGGTCCCTTGTGTTCTTTTCTATTCCATTTTGTGCCCTTTTCCTTCCCTCCCCCCGCCTCCTCCCTCCCCCCACCCTGACTGTCTCTCTCCTATTTGGTTTCCTTATAGTCCTGTTATAAGTGAAACCATTTGA